>APFE031194504.1:35998-50312 GCA_000404065.3 Pinus taeda | reverse complement strand
TATAGATGGATGGGGTTTCTACAACAGTTTCATTTAGTCATCAGATATAAAAAGGGCATACACAATAAAGTTGCAGATATGTTATCTAGAACAATTATAAATGCATCTACTATACTTAAGCATAATTTAGTATTGCATGAGAGCTACATTGAACAATATGCTCAAGATATAGATTTTAAAGATGTATATGCAACTTTAAGTCAAAGCAAATGGGTAGAAGAATTGGATTATCATCTTAAGGACCAACTCTTGCATCATTTTGGAAAGCTATGCATTCCACAAACTGAAAGAGTAAAGATAATTCGAGAAGCACAAACTTCTCCAATATCAGGTCACTTTGGTGTAAGTAAAACTGTTGCACAGCTGCAAAGATTTTGTTATTGGCCAAAAATGAATGAGACGGTTTCTAGATATGTAAGAGGGTGTACCATGTGTGCTAAAAGTAAGCACATCAATAGAAAACTAGGCTTGTACACTCCACTGCCAGTTCCTTCTCATCCTTGGGAAAGTGTTTCCACGGGCTTTGTTGGAGGACTGCCTAAATCTAGGAAAGGTCATGACTATTTATATGTTGTTGTGGATAGGTTCAGAAAAATGTGTATTTTAATACCTTGTAACAAACAGATTACAGCTAAACAAATTGCAAATTTGTTCTTCCAACATGTATGGGTCCATTTTGGATTACCCACTTCCATAATATATGATCGAGATACCCTATTTGTTGGGAAATTTTGGTCAAGTTTGTGGGAATTGATGCACACCAGGCTGAAGAAGAGCACAACTTTCCATCCGCAAACAGATGGCCAAACTGAAGTAGTCAATAGGACAGTGATCCAATTACTCAGAGGCTATTATAGAAAACATCTCAAACTTTTGGATGAACATTTATGTTATGTGCAGCATGTGTACAACCGAGCTAAACATTCTTCTACACAGAGATCTCCTTTTGAGACTTGTTTTGGTTTCACACCAAGGTCTCCCTTGGATTTTGTCTTTGGTAAAGACATAGCAGTTGATGGGAACTGTGATGTGGACAAGGCAACCAAGTTCGTTGAAAAAATCCAAGAGATTCACCAGGCAGTATAGGAACAACTGGGAAAGAGCCAAGCCAAGTACAAGGCAAGGCATGACAAGCATTGGATGGAGCATAGTTTCCAAGTTGGTAATCAAGTTTGGCTATATATCAGCAAAGACAGAATGCAAGGTGAAGGTAAGAAGCTAAATCCAATAAGGTATGGACCTTTCAAGATACTTGAGAAAATTGGTGAGAATGTTTTTCGCCTTGATCTACTAGCTTACATGCACATCTACTCAGTCGTTAATGCAAACAATTTGAGACTATTTGAACCTTCATTAATCGAAGATCCCGAAGAGCAAAGTCAATTGCCTTCTATTGATGATCTGTTGCCTGAATATCTTAATGAATTACAGGAAGATACAATTCTGGACAGGAAGGTAAGAACTTTACGCAGAGGGGATGTTGAATACCTCAGGATTGGACTCAAAGGTTCAAAACCAAGCAGTGCAAAATGGATAGAAATTGAGTAAGCGAGGAAGCAATACCCTCACTTGATTGATGCTTAAAAGAAAACCAACTTTTGGTGGTCCAAAAGATTTTTCAGTGGGAAGGCCATGATCCGAATTGGATCTTAGAACACTCTCTAAGTTTTCATTACTGTTTCAAATTATGCTAAAAGATTCAAGTCCTAGAAAAATAAAAGCTACCAGAAGGAATCCTTGTAATAGTTGTAGTTGTGGCCAGAGCAGAGCAATGAGAACCCTTGGTCGAGCACGCAGACCACTGGCCCATGGTAACGCGCACTGGCACAAACTAGCAAAACTGGAGGCCAAATCAAGAAACGGGGGTGGTTTCTGATACACGACGATTAGCACTAAAGCGCTAATCATGTATTGTAGGGCGTCCCCCTCAGTGAAGGAAAGCCTAGAAGCACCCGAACCTGAAATCACTATAAAATTCAGAAAAGTAATGCATTTGGTTCTGTAGCGCAAGATTCTACAAATCGGCAAGATATTGGAAGGCCTTGAGGCCATAAGCAGTTTTGACTGAGTCTCACCTGATGCCACACATCGAGCGACACGCGTTCGGCTGATGAGAAAGAAAATCGCCTGCATCGGACGGGTAAACATCGTGCGACTTGTCCACCCGATATGAAGGACGACCATAGGATCTGGGGGGCCCAAATCCACATTAGAGATACGTCCAGATGACTGATCGGATTTGACAAGTCAAAAATCAAGATGACAGGGGATTTGAAGTTCGATGTGGATGATGAGTTGGCAAACGATTCATGATTTGCTGGCAATCTTGAAGCAAACAAAATTAATGGCTATTCAAAAAGGATTAAAGGAATTTGACACCTAGTTCGTTGGGAAACAGGTGGCCACCTCCCTACGAGGCATTACCCGACGATGATGACGCAGAGTAGAGGAATTTGAACGGACAGAGGAAAGGAAACCAGAAGGCCAAGAAGTGGAAACGAACAGTCAAAATAACAAGCTAGCTTTAAAGTTGTGACCTGACAGAAGTAGAAAAAAAGGGGAGACCCCAACACAGAGAGGCAGATAAGAGTTAGTTAGACGCAGGAAGCTAATAGCAAAGAACAGAGAGTAGAAGTCGAGCTGAACTGAAGGTAGCATAGAACCAGATAGAGGCAGAGAGACTCAGAGAGTCTGTGTACCCCATTGAAGGCTTGAGAGGTTCAAGCAAAATCCTCGGCATAAGCTTGTCATACTACTGTGACCCTCAGAGGTCGAGTTTCAATAAGGAGAGTTTATGCACTCCATTCCTACTTACTTCATTCTATTTAGTGAGTCTTGAATCGAGCTCGCTATTGTAAAAACTCTGCTTGAAAACATAATAGAGAGGCCACCAATGAAAGGCCGGACTAGGAGACATAGCCCAGGAGCATTGGGTGAAATCCTTATTAAACTTGTTTTGTTTACATGTTTGACTGTTATGTTTTCTTTGATTTCCTCAGTGTCTATGTATTCTAACAATGTTATCGATCTGTTGCATAAGTAACATAGGCACATCCATGCACATGAGTCTATAATACCTTTAATTCTTTGTTTTGGATAAATTCCAAATCAATCCATGTGAAAATTTAGAGTGAAATGCGAGTTTTGTGCCCTTGTATTTAGCGTAGACCCTAGCCACCTATTTATAGTGGTTTGTGATCCAAAAATGAGTCGACTTGAACTTGTGAACTGATGTGTCTTTTATCCAAGCTGACATGGCTACCATTTATATATTTAATTCGATATTGAAGCTGACTTGAAGATTTTCTTATTGATTTTCTTGCAAACTTCTTGAGCTTTCCAATGGAGGATTGTTCTTGGTCTTGGAGGGTTTTTTTAACTTGAGTACTTTTTACATAAGCTCATGAAGAGCTTCTTCATACATGACTTGACTCTTTGACATATTAATAAAATCCTAAAGACATCAAGAAGAAGTCTTTTGACCTATGACACTTCTTGCTCATGAAACCCATGTAGCAAGGCATACAAAAATAAATTATTCTCTTTTATTACATCATTTACAAAGATCATGTCATTATGAAGACCGAACCTAGTTACACTTTCTTCAACACTCCCTCTTAACTGGGGAGGTATTCATAATGGTACTTGGTCATTCTCAATCTGAAGAATTTCTCATAATAAGAATCATATTTTCAATCCATCTGTTATAGCATAATTTTGACCAACGTTGTTTCATATAGAAAGGCCTTGACTAAAAACTCTATCTCTCACTTAGATAAGAGAACATAATGTTGGCGAGACCAATGACTAATAAACATAAATCACCATTGTCTCCCTTACGGTCATACCCACCCGAGTGTTCTCTAAGTATGCCCTACTAGGACTATTCTCATCTTGGGTTCCCAGCCCTTAAGAATATTGGTCCTCTAATTACCCACTCTTGTCTTGGATGCCCTACCACATCCTCAAACAATGTTAGATGCCAGATGATTACACAATCCTCCATTCTTTCTTCCAAACTAAAGACAAGAATGTCATGTCTAACTCTCCCTCTCAACTAGGGATGAGTTCCGAGATTCTCTTTACTCAGAAAATTACTTGAGTTCCTTTACTCATAGGAACCTCTCAGAGCTCCCTCTTACCTAGGAACTCTATCATCAGTACTTTATAGGGCCTTCTAGTTTTATGATGATCCAAGACTTCATTGTCATTAATTTATTCACATGCAAGGTTTAGCCATCCATCACTTTCCTCCATCATGTCATTCCTTCTTTCCCAAAAAGTATCCTCCTTAGCTTTACATCTAGGGCTTCCTTTGTAGGGCCATCTATCTTCACCTTTCCTTCAACTGTGATTGCTCTAGATCATGAGGTACATAGTTGTGATATCCTTCACAACTCTTCTTAACATGCCCTTCACACATACCCAGACTTTCTCCAAGAGGTCAGACACCAAAAACAAATAACATATTACCCTTTTTGTGATGACCTTTTCCAGTGACATATTCTTGTAGGTATCAACATCCTGCATACATGTTGACACACCTCCCAAATATATTAATTGTCAAGGCTCTTATCTTTTCAGACTTCCATAAGGGTCTTCATATCTTTCCAGGTGATTTCCTAGTCAAATATTCCTATTCCTTTGGGTGTTTATTTCCCTCATCATGGTTTCACATTTCATGATCTCTTCCATCCTCACATATTTCATTCCCAGGAGCTTTTAGTCAGATTTCTTCAATCGTAGTCAACCACCTCATACTTCATATGAGGAAATATTATGTTGATTTCATCTAATGTGATTTATGTCTTTCTGCATCCTTTCAGAGAAGGAGATCCTTTTGTTTTCTTGATCATGCTTGATCCATGTTACCTGCAACCATATGTCATGAAATTACAATATTAAATACAAATACAAGCATACATACCTCATTTTTCCTTCAGGCTTCTTCTAACAGCTTTCTTGATTGAAAATATCTTCAATCCCTTGATATTCTTCATTTCTTAAGTCATCAATCCTTCATCTCATGAATTCTTAAGGTGGATTTCCTGATGAAACACTTTCTTCCTTCCGAGACTAGGGGATTCTATGCTGAGGTTTCTATCAGAGAATCTATAGGATCTTGCATATCCCCATATGGAAAATGTTTCCTTAGACCTGGATGACTTCTTCCTTTCCTTTAATGTCCAAAGATACTCCCAAGAGCTATGTCCTTCATTTTTCTCATGGTGATATCACGAGCTCTTGATTCTAATGCTTTCATGATGCCATGATGCATCTTGTTATCATGGTCATATCTACAAGGACTCATGATAAGACCCTTTTAGAGAGATACCATCTTATTCATAGTAGAGATCTGCTATTCCCTCTTCCCTTGTCCCTTTTCTTTAGCTTCCTTCACCCTTCCAGCGATATGAGTTCCTCTCCATAATCTTTTCATAGTACTATTATGCCTTGTCAAACTTCCCTTTCCTTTATGCATATATTTGAGTCCTTTCAATTTGTATTTCTCTATCTGGCATAGAGACCACAAATTGTTGTACGAGGAAATTTCCATGTCCCAAGGACACTCGTCATCTTACTTATTAAGAACATAGATGATTATTTTCTTATCATCTTTCTCATATCTCCCAAATGAGATCTCATGAAGATATTCCTTCTTTACTGCAGTTCAGAGATTACCTCTTCTAGTATTTTATACATTTCTTATCTATCTCATTTCTTGCTACATAGATATGAGAGGACTTTTAAAAGTTCCTTCTCATGAATTCGAAGGAGACCTATTAAATGACTTCTCTTCTCCATAAGGATTTTGTCACTCCTTCTTATCCTATGCAAGGACCTATGATGACCCATCTATCTATAGATCTCCTTGCATTCATGAAGTCATTTCAAATAAAAATGATTAATGAAAATACTCACTTGATATGTGAAGATGAAATCTTCACCTTGATCATGTTGATAGTAGTTGGAGCAGATGTGTTGATGATTCCTCTGACTGAGATCCTTGATAGGAATATTTCCTTCTTTGCCTTCGAGCTATCTTGATTTATATATCCAACAAAGTGCTGAGATAGTTGGGCTACATAAGAAACCTTGAAGTATGCAACATTGAATTGAAGTTGCTTGCCATGATGTGTAGAGATCCATTAGTTAGTACAACTTCTGATTTGAGTACTGTCCATATACACTCCTATATATGCCTTTGAATCAAGTTTTGAGAATCTGATATTTTAAGATTGTGTTCTTTATAGGTAAGGATTCAATTTGAGATATTGACTATCACTAGGATGTTGTAGATGAAACTGTGGGAGGCACCAAATTTTTTTTCATGTATCTTGAGATCTGAAGACTGTTGGCATCAAAAACCCTTGCTATTGTAGACTATTGTTGTAAACTTCTTCCTTGATCTAGGATTTGATCAAAATGATTCTTTAATGTAGATATTGACATCCTTGAGATTGATTTGATGCTTGAAATTTGATCCTTGCATGTCTCTTTTCTGCCCTTTCTTTGACTGCTAAAATCTCCCTCTAATACCATGTTGAAGAATATAGGGAAAACAAAATTAAAGTGATTCTTCTTAACATGATAACAATTTGTGAAGAGTTTTTACACTTGATCTCAGCTTGATCTTCTTTGTATTATCAGTGTGTGTCTTTACTTCATCAAACTGTTACCAAAAACAAAAGAGACAAGAACACAAGATGTTTGGCATTATGCCAGGGCAAAACCTCTCCCTCTTGGAGAGGAAAACCCACACGAAATTATTCTTATAGAGATTCCAATTGATGAATACCAAGACCATTACCCTTGACATAGTTTGCCTCTCCAAGACCAAGACATCAATCCTCTGCTCTGTCACTGCTAAGATCATCCTCATTGCTGCACCATTGAAGCCATCACTTATTGAGATCTTCATTGTTGCTTCTTCATTATGTCAACGAGGTCTATTGAGATCTTTACTATGACAATCACCATGATGTATGATTCATCATACCTCCATCACTTTACTCTAGCTGAGCTCATCATCACACTGATTGTGATAATGTCGAGTGTATTTCAAAACTATGATGATCCTTGTCACCCTTTTCTTATTATGTCGAGACATGAAATATTTTCACTTCTTCTCATTATGTTGTAACCCTTGTTACTTTCATTGAGTCTCCTTCTCATTATATTGAGACCACTACAAAGATGTCACTTGGATCTTCTTTAGTATTCTAAGACTATAGAAGTGCTATTGAGAGATCACTGAATATATATATATATTATATATATATATATATATATATATATATAGAGAAGAAGTAGAGAGAGAGAGAGAGAGAGATAGAGAGAGAGAGAGAGAGAGATTACTAAGAGGCAGATATGAATATAATGATACCCACCGAGGCTTAATATGCCAATACTGTATCTTTTCATTCACAGGTATGTAGAAATTGTAGTAATCACTGTCATCACCGAAATTCTTTTCAACATGACCAGGTCGAGAATATATGCATGCCGAGACAGTGTTATTGACTGTGATAATAGTATGTTATTGTAGAAGTACTGAGATACATGTATATATGTTGAGACTTCTTCTTGTAATGCAAGATATTCTCTTTGCACTTCAATCCATCCAAGATCTTCTTCATACCCATATGAATTCCTTAAAGAGAAATGCGATATTTTGTGACTACTCATTGTAATCACCACCAAGACTGTTAGATGTATGAGGTCTAGACTGCCTGCACCTTATACCCATTCGAGGTGCAGTCAAACCCTAGATCAATATACTTCTTGTAGTGTGGATCTACTCCTTTCATCCATGCAACAATTTAGAGTGAAATGCGAGTTCTGTGCCCTTGTATTTTGTGCAGACCCTAGACCTATTTATAGTGGTTTGTGCTCCAAAAATGAGTCGACTTGAACTTGTGAAGCGACGTGTCTTTTATCCAAGCTGACATGACTTCCATTTATATATTTAATTTGATATTGAAGCTGACTTGAAGAGTTTCTTATTGATTTACTTGCAGACTTCTTGATATTGCCAATGGAGGATTGTTCTTGGTCTTGGAGGGCTACTTTAGCTTGAGTACTTTTTACATAAGATCATGAAGAGTTTCTTCATATATGACTTGACTCTTTGACATATTAATAAAATCCTAAAGACATCAAGAAGAAGTCTTTTGACCTATGGCACTTCTTTCTCATGAAACCCATGTAGCAAGGCATACAAAAATAAACGATTCTCTTTTATTACATCATTTACAAAGATCATGTCATTACGAAGATTGAACCTAGTTACACTTTCTTCAATAGGTCAACCCTTGGGGGTCCTGTAGCACCTGAGGAAGGCCAGTAAGGTCTTGTTGTGTCGACTCCATTTCATTAAGGTCATCTAGGAGGTTGAGTCATATCAAATAGCCCCTTAGATCATGTTTACCTCGGGCAAGCCGGTTAAAGTGGGTAGATATGGGAAGAGGCGATTACACTCTTATTGCTAAACAAATAACTCAACCATCACACCAAAAGAAAAAATACCACAAAAAAGTTCATGCAATATATTATAATATATTCTATTAATATGACCTAGAACTACATGTTGGAGCAACCTTTTGAGTTACTAAAATAGATTTTTGAAAGCTTGTAAATATTATCCACGACTAATGGCACGATTTTTTGGGCATATAAGCGATGTTGATAGTATTCACACGTCACCTCACATGAATATAAATTACTATACTAGAGCATATTTGATGATTGTTTTGACCCTCCCTTTTGACACCATGGCCTAGCAAATGATGGACCAAGCTGCTGAAAAAATACAAATGGAAAATGGAAAATATGACCTCCTGAAAATCCCAAATATATGGCCGTACCCATGACCTGGAAATGAGATTAATCTTTAGTGAAAAATCCCTGTGAAAGATCTGAGTGAACTTTCCTTTTGATCAACTAGGGTGCATTTCTTTAACCTCAAAAACCAATTATGTTAAGGTTTTCACCCTTAGCACTCCAAAATGACAATATCTCTCTAAATCGACATGAAGAAATGATTATGCATACCAAAAGAGTGATCTCCAATCTCTCTTTTATTATCAAAATACCATGGGTCATCATAAAACCATGGGTCATTTGAATACTAAAGGTCTTTATTTTATAACTTTTCTCTTCCTTTTTTTATAATATTTGAATGACTCTTGGACTGATCATTTAGAGAGGGGCATTACAATCCTGTCTTCTTGATATTTCTTTCCCTCAAGCAATTGCAAACTAGGATATTGCAAAATCTTCTCTCCTTTACACATAAAATTCTCTACAAGAAAGTCTCTCCACCTGATAACATTTTCTTTTATCACTCTGCTTCCAAATTTCCTTTCCCTTACTTCCATAATCTCCTTGGGTATAAATACCAATTTCCCCTCCTCATCCAATGGGGTTAACTTTTTTGAAGTAACAACATATTGTCTAAATGCCTTCTTGAGGTGTGAAACATGAAATAACATTATGAATCTTGCTCACATATGGTAGCTCAAGCTCTTAAGCCACTTTCCCAACTCTCTTGGTTATTATGTAGGAACCATAAAAGCGTGGTTTTAAATTTTATGTACTTGTATTTAGAGAATATTGTATGTATGGCGACAACCTCAAGAAAACCAAGTCTCCTACCTCAAAATTGTGCTCAGCCATGTGCCTATCTACATACATCTTTTGTTGGTTCTAGGAAGCTTGTAAGTTTTCCTTAAGGATCTTAAGGATATCTTTGGCTTTGGGAGCCCTGCTATCCCCAAACACCACATCCACATATGAAGGAGCATCATAGCCATACAATGCTCGAGACAAGGTCACACCAATGGATATGTGGTAAGTGGCATTGTAGAAATGGTCTCCTAGATGCAACCACTTGAACTAATCGTTTTTTTGTCCCAACACATAGTTACATAGATACCTCTCAATCCATTTGTTCATAATCTTCATCTATCCATCTGTTTGAGGGTGATAATTTGTATTAGGAGTCAACTCAGTGTCAACCAATTTGAATAGTTCCTACCCAAATGCAATAAGAAACATGTTGTCTTGATCACTGATAATGTAATTAGGCATCCCATGGAGCCTAAACACCTTCCTAAAAAACCACTCTGCCACCTGCACTACCTTATAATTTGATTAAATCACAAATAAATATGTGAATTTGATCAACCAATCAATAATTACATAAAATCAATCTTTGCCTTATACCATCCGTAGACCAATGATGAAATCCATCGACACACTCTCCCACTTTTGTTCTAGAATGGGCAAAGGATATAATAAACTATTGGCATTATGGCTAAAGTGTTGTCCTTGATGGCAACCCATTCAGGTGATAGATCACAGTACTTCAAGTCAGCAACAGAGATTGATGATCAACTATCAAATATTGAAGAAAATAAGGGGTACGCAGGTACACCTTACAGAAGGTGCGTACACGTAGGCCGGTGTTACATAAAGTGCGTACATACCCGCAGTTATCCCGTTCAGGAGGTGCATACCCCCAGTTCACTTAGTTCAAGGCAGAGAAAAGCACACGTGGGGTTTCTTATGTTTAACTCTTGGTATTTAGCCGACGGAATTGTGTTATTATGGTTTTGGCCCGTGGTATTGATCCATGATTTGAGGAAGAGCTTGCTTATATAAAGCAAAGGAGATCATTTGGCTTGAGTAGGTTTTGGGTTGAACATCGTATGAGAGCTAGATCTGAAATACTATGATCTCTTGGAGTAATGTCTAGATCTAAATAAGGCGAATCTACTGATGGGTTGAGATCACTTCGGCACATGATCAGATCTGTAGATCTGATAGTCTGGGTTATTCTTGAAGTCTTGAAATTATGTATACCCGCAGGCACGCAAGTGCAGTGAAAGAAAAGGGCGGAGATACGCAGGCGCAGAAGCGCTGCAGGTGCGGAGGTCCGCGGCGTCACAGAAGTCTCAGCTGTGGAGGTACGTGGCGCCATAGAAGGCGCAGCTGCGGAGGTACGCGGCGCCACAGAAGGCGCAGCTACGGAGGTATGCGGCACCACAGGAGGCACAGCTGCGGAGGTGCACGACACCACAGAAGGCGCAGGTGCGGAGGTCCGTGGCGCCACAGAAGAACAGTGCGTACTTGTATGCAGGCATTACATGGGTGAAGCTGCGTACTTATCTTGAAATCAAATTAGCTGTCCATGTTTATCCTTGCTGTGTTCTGGGTCTGGTTTCTGGTATTATGATCTGATAGCAGTAGTCTGAGAAGTGATTGATTATGTTCTTAATGACTCATCTTTATGTGATCTGATGGACTAGATCTGATTGATGACTCTCATTGTATATGTATTGATCTAGTGATTGGGTGATTCAGAAGATTGTTTGATTATGTGCTTTAATGTTGTTGTTGGGTCTAGTATGAAAATTGGATGAAACGTGGCCTTTCATATTATGTGTTGTGCTTCAGTGTATCTAGTCTGAAAATTAATGAAACGTGGTACTTGGAGGAGAGAAGATTGTAGGCCGGCGCCTACGTACTAGTACTTAAGCTAGTACAAAAGCAAAGGGGAATCTTTGGAGCATTGTAGCAGGTAGCAGCCTGCGTACTAGTAAATGGATCGGCTAGTACAAGAGCAAAGGGGGTTGTAGCTCCCGTACTGGTATAAGGCTGCACCAGTACAAAATATTGTAAAAGGATTTTTCTTATTAAGAAGAAGATTGAGATGACTTGCAGCAGGTGGTTTTCTCCCGCATTGGGTTTCCACCTTATATCATGGTGTTCATGTGTGTGCCTTATTTGTGATGATCTATTCTATGTTACTGCATCTGTTAACTGATAATATGGTTGATAATGTTCTAATGCACTCATTGAAGATCAATTAACTTAATCAGAAGAAGTTGTGGAAGTAGCATATATGAATCAGAGTTTGGAAATGAAAAAGTTTTATTAATGTGATAATACTGATTCACCCACCCCCTCTCAGTATTATTTCCAACAATTGGTATCAGAGTAGGTCCTTTGATAGAAGCTTGATCGCTTGAAGGAGATCCGTGGAACAATGGGAAAGAAGCTTAAGAAGAAAGCTCATAAGAAGAAGAAGACATCTCAGAGGAACTATGACAGTGGGAGAATTGATTAGGGATTAGGTATAAGAAGTGCTTCAAATTCAGAATCAGATTCAGAATCAGTTCAGAATGAAGATGACCATTCAGGTATGAATTTGCTATCCTCTGATGTTCCATCTATCCTTCCTTTTGGAAAAGATGAAAGTGATAGTGAGACTACTGAATTTGCTCTTATGGGTGCGCAAGAAAGATATCAAATAGAGGCAGAATTTAACAGGCTGGCAAACAAAATTAGTGAACAAGAAAAACTTCTAAACATAAAGAGTGGTGCCCTCAAAGAAGCTGTTACTAGGCTAAAAGCTCATCATAAGGTATGCAAAGAAAAGTATCAAAAGTTGCAGGTTGAAGCAACATCTCTAAGAAATGAAGTCATTGAAAAGAACACAACAATCAAGGAGCTTAGAGATCGATCCAGTTATTATGAAAGTCTTGAAGCCACGATCCTCTCACTAAAGGGAGATCTTGAAGAATCAAGGAAGTAGAATGAAGATCTACATCAAGCAATTGAAAAACAAGACAATGAAGTCATCAGCCTAAAATCCCAGCTGGAATGTGCTTTCCAAGTTCGTCAAATGTAGTAGGATCTGAATGAAAAACAAGAAAAGGAGATTCTCAAACTAAGGGAACAAATGGAAGAAGGAAGAAAAGTTGAAGAAGATTTGAAAAGGCAATCTCTTGAAAAGGAAGAAAAGCTTCAGGTTGAGGTAAATATCTTGAAAGGTAAAATAGAAGAAAAGGATAAGCTTTTACGATTTCAAGATAGCTCTAAAGTCTTGGATGATATTCTTAGTAGTCAAAGGTTTCCTGCTATAAAGACTGGTCTTGGTTTCCATGAATTTGTTGAAGGTGAATCTAGTTCACAAGGTGAGGCAAGGAACTCTAAAGAGAAATCTAAAGTGATCAACGAAGAAATGAAAGATCCATCTCATTTTCAACCAAGGAAAGAGATTCCTCAAAGAAAATCCTTTACTCCTCCCATGAATAATGTTGAATGTTATGTATGTCATAATCTTGGACATGTTGCAGCTAGATGTAGAAGAAGAAGGGTTCAAGACCATTATGTAGAAAGATCATCACATTCAAGGTACTTTAATGGATATTGCTTTGCTTGCAATATGTATGGTCACAAGGCTGCTAATTGCTACAAAAGGAATATGAAACATATAATATGTTATGCATGTAACAAGCTTGGACATATAGCAAAGGAATGCAGGAACAAAGCACAGACATCACACCAAAAGGAGAAAACATCATCACGCTTGAAGATATGGAGGAAAAAGGAAGTACAGTCAAAAAGTGGCAGCACAACACAACATACAAACATACCAGAATCAGAGGGAGCTGAAAGTACAAAACTTCAGTGTCCTAAATCTCATATGCAAATTTCATGAAATGAAGTCGCAGATATACGTGAGTTAGACACTGCAAAGTCGCGTATATGTCAGTATGAGGAAAAGCAGTGTGGACAGGTTCAGGAAAAGGATCAGTTTGGTTTATTTGTGCTATTTGATAATGGTTACAATTTGCTGATGATGTGTGAAAATGTCTTGATGGTTAGAAGTATTTTGTTTCTAACTTGATAATGATGATGACTTGATACTCCTTGCTGATATGCATGATCAGATCTGACAATAAACAAGATGGCACAGGTTTAGGGGGAGCATATGCTTTTAATGCATTGTTGGCCTTATGATTAATAGTCCTTGGTGATGATGCTTATGATATGGTTCTTAGATCAGATTTGTGGTTGATTCACTAATGGTGCCTACATGGTGATCTTCATAAGGATAAGAAGAAGTACATAGCTTGAATTCACTTGATGATGTGTCTCTCATATACTGTTGTCGCCATATGCATAAAGATCATATATTGTAGGATTTTTCTTGGCACATCTATGGATGAGGATTGTTGGTTGGGTACATGGATAATTATTCAAAGTTGCATTGTTGGAGATATGATGATGATGAGTTCTTACCTATATGATGATAGGTTGTTTCGTGCATATGTTGATTGATGCAGATCTTCCCTATTGATGATACTTGGTCCACGCAGATCTGGGTTGCTATGGTGTTTCTCACATATGATAGAATGACTCTATATTCTATGCAAAAGGATGAGTTGATGCGGACATATCTTGATGATTCATGCACTAATTCAAGTTGCTGGTGACATATGCTATGGAGCAGATCATACAG
>APFE031194504.1:5852-33263 GCA_000404065.3 Pinus taeda | reverse complement strand
TGGATTATGGTTCTTCTTGGCAGATCTGGTTCATATTCAGGGGGAGCATGTTCTTAGGGGGAGCATAACCCTTTGCCCTTGATGTCAAAGGGGGAGAATGTCGCTGAAGTTTTTTGAGGTTGCCATCAAGTCCAAAGGGGGAGATTGTTGGCATTATGTTTCTGGTATGGTTATATGTTACAGATGTTGTACTTGATGGCAACACCCATGGCATGGCTCTCAATATGATGAGAATTAAGAAGTACGCAGGAGAACAGTCCAGAAGATGCGTACCCGCAGGTACGCCGTGCAGGGACCGCGTCCAGACCCGCAGTTACCCAGTTCAGGAGGTGCGTACCCCCAGTTCACTTACTTCAAGGCAGAGAAAAGCACATGTGGGGTTTCTTATGTTTAACTCTTGGTATTTAGCCAACAGAATTGTGCTATTATGGTTTTGGACCGTGGTATTGATCCATGATTTGAGGAAGAACTTGCCTATATAAAGCAAAGGAGATCATTTGGCTTGAGTAGGTTTTGGGTTGAACATCGTATGAGAGCTAGATCTGAAATACTATGATCTCTTGGAGTAATGTCTAGATCTAAATAAGGCGAATCTACTGATGGGTTGAGATCACTTCGGCGCATGATCAGATCTGTAGATCTGACAGTCTGGGTTATTCTTGAAGTCTTGAAATTATCTATACCCGCAGGCATGCAAGTGCAGTGAAAGAAAAGGGCGGAGATACGCAGGCGCAGAAGCGCTGCAGGTGCGGAGGTCCGCGGCGTCACAGAAGTCTCAGCTGCGGAGGTACGCGGCGCCAAAGAAGGCACAACTGCGGAGGTACGTGGCACCACAGAAGGCGCAGCTGCGGAGGTACGCGGCGCCACAGAAGGTGCAGCTGCGGAGGTGCGCGGTGCCACAAAAGGCGCAGGTGCGGACGTCCGTGGCGCTGCAGAAGAACAGTGCGTACTTGTATGCAGGCATTACATGGGTGAAGCTGCGTACTTCTCTTGAAATCAAATTAGTTGTCCATGTTTATCCTTGCTGTGTTCTGGGTCTGGTTTCTGGTATTATGATCTGATAACAGCAGTCTGAGAAGTGATTGATTATGTTCTTAATGTCTCATCTTTATGTGATCTGATGGACTAGATCTGATTGATGACTCTCATTGTATATGTATTGATCTAGTGATTGGGTGATTGAGAAGATTGTTTGATTATGTGCTTCAATGTTGTTGTTGGGTCCAGTATGAAAATTGGATGAAACGTGGCCTTTTAGATTATGTGTTGTGCTTCAGTGTATCCATTCTGAAAATTGATGAAACGTGGTACCTGGAGGAGAGAAAATTGTAGGTCAGCACCTACGTACTAGTATCTAAGCTAGTACAAGAGCTAAAGGAAATCTTTGGAGCATTGTAGCAGGTAGTAGCCTGCGTACTAGTAAATGGATCGGATAGTACAAGAGCAAAGGGGGTTGTAGCTCCCGTACTGGATAAGACTGCACCAGTACAAATATTGTAAAAGGAATTTCTTATTAAGAAGAAGATTGAGATGACTTGCAGCAGGTGGTTTTCTCCCGCATTGGGTTTCCACCTTATATCATGGTGTTCATGTGTGTGCCTTATGTGTGATGATCTTTTCTATGTTACTGCATCTGTTAACTGATAATATGGTTGATAATGTTCTAATGCACTCATTGAAGATCAATTAACTTAATCATAAGAAGTTGTGGAAGTAGCATATATGAATCTGATTATGGAAATGAAAAAGTTTTATTAATGTGATAATACTGATTCACCCCCCCCTCTCAGTATTATTTCCAACATAAACTTGTAGGATGAATATGCTCTAGTTTGTTCTGCTAAAAATTCATACACTCCCTCGCATGTCGCAATACATCATCCTTGAGGCCCTTCCATGCAAACCTCTCTCTAATATGCCTATAAGTTTTGAAGTATCCAAAGTGTCCTACCAATGGTGTATCATGACTAGCCCTCATAATATTTATAAGTGTGGACTTAGGGACTAAATATATTATGTCCTTATAGGATATAATTTCATCCACCACTCTATACCTATCATCCTAAATGTGACCATCCATCAACTCATAAGAAACTTATGCTAGGAATATTCCACTAAAAATTGTTATTTCAAATTAGCTGAAATGTCCGTAAGGGAACATGTTGTTGGTTTCCTCAAAAGGGCATTAGCAACAATATTTTTCTTTCCTTTCATATAATCAATGTAAAAATCATAAGCTTGTATTTTTGTCACCCATTTATGTTGCCTCTCATTCAGGTCCTTTGGTTCCAAGAAATATCACAAATTGTTGTGGTCAATGTTAACCACAAATTTTCCACTAGCCAAATATCGTTTGAACTTCACCAAAGAATGCATAATGGCAAGAATATCCCTGTCGTATATGCAGTGAAACCTCTCTAGTTCCCTAATATTCTAACTCTCAAACACTATCAGATGTTTTTTCTACATCAAGAAAACTCTTATACCCTCTCCCGAAGCATCACACTCATGAACAAGGGGTTGAGTGAAATCGAGAAGTGCCAATATTGGACAAGTTATCATCACCTCCTTGAGCTTGTTGAATTCTTGTTGAGTTTCCTTTGTCTACCTAAATTTCCCTTTCTTTGTAAGACATATTAAGGGTGCACCCAACTGCAAAAATCCCTTAACAAAACACCTATAATAGTTGCTTAATCCAAAGAATCCACACAACTTTGTAAGGGTCCTAGGGGATGGAAAATCCAATATGGATTGGATCTTCTCATGATGTACCTACAACCCCTATGCACTAATCACATGCCCTAAATATAGAATATTTGTCAGAATGAATCACATTTTGATGTCTTGGCATATAATGATTACTCCCCCATAATATCCAATATCTCATCAAAATGCCTCAAGTGATCCTCCCATGTCCTGTTATATATAAGGAGATCATCAAACAACACTAACAAAAACTTCTATAATTGCTAGCTAAAGACGTGGTTCATTCATGACTAGAAAGTGGTAAGTGCATTGGTTAACCCAAATGGCATGACCAAGAACTTTTAGTGCACATAATGATTCCTAAAGACAATATTGTGAAAACCATGCCCCCTAACATTGATTTGGTGATATCCTAATAGAAAAGAAATCTTCAAGAAGTATACTAAGCCATGAAAATCATCCAACAACTCGTCAATCATGAAATGTGATACCTATTTTTTATTGTTTCTTATTCAAAACCTAATTGTCAATAAGCATCCTCGTAGTGTCATCTTTCTTCTTAACCAAGACTACTGGAGAAGCGAATGGATTGGAATTGGGTTTGTTGTAACACCTCATAGATAGTTCCTAGCTACAAGGAACTATACCAAGGTAACAAAAAACCTATTTTAAGCCAAAGTTTGCCCTTGAACCAAAGGGGGCTCCCTCAAATGTTACAAATCTTACTTGTTGTTCACTGTCATTGAAAAACATTCTTAACGTTTAAGCATAGTGGCTAGATTTAAATGATGGAAACGTGGTGGATGAGGTTGAGAATAAGGATTGCAGAGCACTGGGAGAAAACAATGAAAATTTTAGATAGCCAAGAGAGTATCCATTGGGCATGGAGTCTTGAAAGATAAAGCACAAAGTTGATAGGAAAAAGGTGGAAGAAATTAAGAAGAAAAATAGCAACTCAAACATTCACCGAATGTTTTTGATATTTTTTGATGCAAAAAACACATTAGAATAACATTCTAATTGTTAAACAACAGGGCACAATTTCGTCATATGAAACCAAGGAAATAATTAATAGATGTAGAGGGATAATACAAAAAGCCTTATTGGGGTCAGTTTTGGGAAGAAGAAGTTGAAGAAACATTGAAGTTTTGAGATAACTTTGGGAGTTGTGCACATAAATGTGGAGCAGAAATAGCACAAAGAGATTAGCGCACAAATTTTTTGTGGAAGGAATATTGCACGGAACTAGCACATAAAGGAGAATCGTGTGGTAAGGAGTAACATCCAAAGAGAATGGGCAAGAAAGGTCAAGTTTGACTACATCTTTGAAACCAGTTTTGATTTGGTCTAGATTAGCAATAGTAGTCTACTTTCCCATGGTAATTATATTCTCTGGTATTTCCCATGGTATCAGTTCATCATGGGATTATGTAACTATGTATAAATAGGAAAATTCCAAAGGGATTTAGGTTGGTTGGTTAGTTGGATAATTATGGATTGGTTCATGCTTAGTCTTTTCAAGATATTTGTTGATCCTATAATATTGTAATGGTAGGATGCTTAGGCTGATGAGTTGAGATGGAGTGACATTGTAATGTTGTAGCCTTGCACTCAATGACCCTATTTATTTGTTGTGTCCCATTTTCATGTGTCTTATGAGATGTTTGCATTTTTTGGTAATTATATGTGATTCTAGTAGGTTATGACTCAATGTTAAGCATATTACAACACATTGAATAAATCAAGAACCCTTCATTAAAAATTATTTATGTTTTCCAATGCATTGATGTATGTTCTAAGTATTTACCCCTTGAGTTAGCAGAGCCAAGCACTGAATTATGTTTTCACTCTTCCGATTCCAATTCCCTTTGTTGCTACAAAATCTTGGTTCCTATAGTCCCCCTAGGTGCCTTGGTTGAGACTTCACTTGTTTTGCAGGAGAAGTTGAAAGGGTTGGTATCTAGTAGGATTTTGTTGGCCATACTTTGCATATTAACCTAGGCATATGCAAAGCGCCAACAAGCCTGTTCGTATTAAAATCTCAGTTTTAGATGTAACATTGCCAGGAGAATTGAGGGAAGTTAATCCTCAGCTTAGCCTCTTTGGTGTTCCATATAATTTAATTAATGCTTAGCTAAAACAAAAAGAAGTGGTATGAATTTTAAAAGATTCTTAACATAGAAAATAACAAAGAAAATTGAGCTCTATTTATTCTAGGTCGTGAATCTAAGAGAAAAGTCTTTGTATATGAGAAATTACAAAATACAAAGGTCCACCAGGCTTACATAAAAGACACAACTCTCAAGCTTCCAACCTCTCCTCTCAGTGCGAAATTCCCCTTCTCTTATCTACAATTGATTTTTTTATTCTTTTATAATGCTTAGGCCTCTGCTTAGAATCGTGAAACAAGTTTTTTAAAAAATAAATGAGTTTGACAAGTGTGGCTATGTGTTTTCTCAACTACCTAATAAATTGGGAATTTGTTGTGATCTTTATCTTGGCTGTAACATACTCTTCCACCCATGTATAGATCAAGTTAAAAACAATAAAAATGAACAAAGACAGATTTGACTTCATATCATGCAACTAGAAACTCCTTACAACTGCACTAGTTACCTAAGAAAACACTAGTTACCAATTTCATTGTTAACAAAAACAGTTATTCACTAAAAATATTATTCAAACACAATAGATCTTTTGTAGATGCTACTATTTCTGATATCATCTTTTGTAGATGCTACTATTTCACGATAGCTATTAGAAGGCTCCTTTGCATGCATGACCCACAACTTCCAAAAGGTGTTAATTATCAAAGACACATAACAACCAAAATGTAAAACAAATTAATTGTATTTGTTAAAAGCATCAACCTCATAGTGAAAACTGCAGCTTTCAAAGAATATTTGAACTCTTGCCATTTGTAGGTAGAAACTAAACATGTCTTCTAGACCTATGGAGAGAGATGTTCCAGAGTCATTGGTATACATGTCTCTCTAACACATCTCCATCCCATAAATCATCGACGGAATTCTTGACGAGAAATTCATAGTTGTGGTTCCCATAATGAAGTTATAGCTGTTGGATATAGCTCTCACACATAGATTGACCATCAAATTCCAAACAATGACTCTCAGTCTAGAATTGACAACATTATTATCACTAATAAGACAATGCCACAAGTTGATGTTTGGTTTGGATATAAAATCATAATTCCTGTAACATAGGAAGCAATTCTTAAGTTGGACCCAAGCACTTAGAGCATTTGGATAGTACTGGTGAATGAAACTGAGGGAATAGAGGGAGCAGGCACGATAGTGCCATAGACACAAATCACCTTTTTGTTGTGTCATAACACCTTTAGATTATTTTGGAAGCAGAGCGTGGTTTTCATACTTTTTAAATTGGTTATGGGGGGGAAGCTCCGCAATCACCTAGTTGTAGCCACATCACCAAAATGGCTTACATTGGCCAACAAAGTGTGGACCCCTCCTCCATTAAATCTCGAAAAGGGCGGGGGTGTAATGATACTTTGTTGTTGATTGGACGTGCGACCACCTCGATTTGTTGTGATTTCATGCTGAATGTTTCGATCGTTACCAAACAAAGGGAAATGCCACCACTACAAATAGATTGAACATCAATAAGAAAAATAAACACTTGCACCTAAAGGTGCAAAGATACTAGGAAGGGAATTTACTTGAAATACCAAATCCACTAAAGTTAGCAGAGAATTTTGGATAAGTAACACACAAATATACCATGGAGTTTATGGGAATAGTGCTAGTGGATATGCATATTTGATTCTGCTTCTTGGCTACATGCCCACTACTGGTTCTATGATTTTCATGTTTATTGTGTGTCTGTTGTGCTGTACAACAACTCCCCATTTCATAAATTTTTTCTTTAAAATCATAATATGAAATGGGTCCCCTTTAAAACATAGATGTGTGAATAAATTGGTATTAACTCCAATCATTAGAAAACTCTTCATCAAAAGGTCTAAGGGAAATGTTATATTTTTAAAATAAACCTTTTGAACTATAATAAAATCAGTCTTATATAAAGTTCTTTATTATTGCGATAAAGCGATCGTAAGATCACATATCGCAACAATAAAGAAAACATATGCATGCATTCATTGACTTACTCCGATCTGAAAAGCAAATAACTATCGCATATCGGGAAAGGCGAATAGCAAGTGTAATGAAAGACCCTCCCTCATTTCTCCGATGTGATATCGCTATCGGCAATCGGAGGATGCAACCCAACGCATGTTTAAAACACCTTCAAATCTTCCGATGCGATAAGGTGTATCGCTATCGGCGATTGGTGATTTTTCAATGACATAAGTAATATGACCCAAACCCATCCCCGATTGTGATGCATTAAATCAAGGTGCATGTTTCAAAAACATATTTAAAAAGGCTTGCATGCATTATTTTGGACTATTATTAAAGCCTTCCCGTTCACATTACCAATCGCCGATTGCGATTTATCTCTGGTTATCCGTCAAAGAATCTAAGCCACACTTGAATCAGTCATTCATCATATAAATGATATAATGGGCATTCATGAACTCCCTTACCATGATTGACAGGTTAAACGGCCAATTAATGAAGAAATCATAGCGAGATTTTCCTTCAGATCCTATCTGTCGCAATTTCACTATAATCTTTATTATATGCCAATTGACATAATTCTTTCATATCAGGTTATACTAGCCATTCTCTATATCACGTCATTTTTATTCCTTGTGTAGCACTCCATCGAGATAACGATTTTGAACCAAATGGGGAAGAAATCTAAGAAATCCACAGCAACAACACCTCCTACATCAACAGTGCAGTCGACCAATGATCCAGGGCCGAGTAAAAAGGGTTTAATCTCAGATACTACATGTCTCGGCCTTGGAAATACAAGTTGGCAAAGCATCTATAATTTAATTGCAGCAGAGGAGCCTGAGGCAATACCAGTACAGGCTACAGCAGATTCAACTAGAAAATCGGAAGCTTCCCTTAAAGATTTAGTTGATTCATTTTTGCACAGGATAGCAGCACGTGAGAAAATTCTTCCATACACTAATGTAGTGAGATGGGCGGTAGAAGAAATTCCGATTTTAAATAGAACATTTTGCACAATTGACGAAAGGATTTTTGGCTCATTTCAGCCTGATGACTTAAGGAAAATGTATCACTTGCGTGAACCTCAAAAGAAATACAACAAATCCTTTCTTGAAAATTTCACAAATGAGAATGATACTGAATTCGCCCCAATTCGGGAGTGGAGACAGAACCCCGCAAGGCACAAACATGAATCATCAGGTAAGTACTCTGTAGATTCGTTGTGTTCTCCTTACTATTATGCGGGGGAAATGATGTGTAGAATTTGGGGATTGCATGATTCTGCAAAGTTCACTATTGAAATGGTTCCTTTAATGGAAGCGGTGGTTAACAGTGAAGTAATGGATTGGGAAAACATATTGTCAGATAAATTAGCCACTGCAATTCTTGAATTTAGAGCAAAAACTCGCGTGACCGACAGGACTATTCCTTCTTTTTATTATCTAAGTGCTTATATTATGGATACTCTTTGCTTCACTTCTGAATTTCCTGTACTTGGGTGGAGATGGACTTCACAAGACCCCATGCCAATCAACATTTATCATCAAAAGTTATGGAAGGCGCACTATAAGGACCACTAGTACCAAATGTATAATGGTTTCATGTTACCTATCTATTATGCCATTTTTGATAAGCCTACCCCAAAGATTTCCATGGAAGCAGAGGTTGACTTAACCCCTGTAGGAAATTGGTTCGGGGAAGACAAGTTCACATACATAAGGGTTTTTGGTAGACTTGCAAGACCTCATGTCCTTCCTCTGTATGTACCTGACAAGCTGTTAGCCCGAGAATTGGCCTACCAAATAACAACAACAAGAACATCCAAGACTCTTAGGAATTCTAAAAAGCAGGTTTGACCTACTTTTCCTTTGAGATGCGGTGTTTATACTCTACACAATTACAAGCATGCGGAGAAGGAGGCAGAAAAAATAAACATGCTCAATCTTGCAAGCATTCCTAACAGGCGATTCGATCCAAGAAAAGTTGCCTATATTGTGCTTAAACAAGCCAAACTTACAAGGTTTGATCATGAAAAAGATGAATTTGATGACCTATTTTCTTCAGCAGAATCATTATTCCAGGTACAAATGCTGGCCAAAATGAGATATAATGATGAAAGGCTAGTAGAATTTAATAGGCTCAGAGAACAGAGGTTGCAAACTCTACCTCTGGACTTATTAGCTACTACCCCATCAACCCAGTCAAGCAAGCCTGAACAACGAATTATTGATAAACCTCCTGCTATAGAGAAGATTCCCAAAAGAGGAAAAGAACCAGAGCAGGAGAAAGAGTAGAAAAAAGAACAGGACAAGGGCAGTGAAAACATCAATATGGATACTCAGATTGATCCCAAGCTTCTAAAGGAATGGCAACAATTCAACTCTATTATAATCAATCCTAAAAGTCCACAAGGTTTCAGCACGCCTAAAGTAACAGTTGGTCAAGAGACAGCGACAACTACGGTTCCAACTGAAGGAACCAGCGGCCCACCCACCAGCAAAGATACAAAAATAATTCCTAAGGATCCATCCGATCAAATTATTTTGCAGATAGAAGACATACCACCATTAGATGTCTTTTACAGTCCCAAACACAGGGCTATAGTAAAAAGACAAAGGAAAAAAAGAAGACTTGATCAATCTTCCCTTATACCTCTACAAACAGAGATGGCTAATGTGGTATGAAAGGAAGAATTCAATCCTTCCGAATATCTCACAAAACTTTCTCAGTATGCCGGAGCCTATTTAGCAACCACTATGGATAAGCCTCAGAAGTAAGCAATCTACTTAAGGAAAGAGACCAGGCAATTGTTTCCTTATAGTCATAGGTATCCGAGAGACAACAAAGAATAGAACAATTAGAACAACAATAGATAAGCAATCAATTAAATGAACAATTGATCAAAGAGAAGCAGAGGATAGATCAGAGCGCATTACAAAAAAAAAAGAATTATCCGCAGCATTAGCCAATTTGAGGACAATGAATGAACAGACAAGTAAGACAAAAGATGAGCAAATCACGCAACTAACACAATAGGTAGAAAAGTTCAAGAGTCTTCTGCAACCAGCAGATTTCAGATCCGAAGCTCTCCAGATCAATAAAGCATTGGTTACACAGCTAAAACTACTATGTCATAACATTTCTCTGGCTGAGCCCCTTTGTGAGGTTACTACATCAATAGTTGACAAATCAGTCGATGCCAGGCAGGATTTGGAACAGGCCGATGAGACCCTAACCAACTTTCTTGCTTGGCAAGACACCAGTGAAGGGCAAGCCACGAATCTGCCTAAAATTCTAGAGTCACACAAAGAAATCCTTTTCCCATAATGGCAGTCACAACTAATGAAAGAGGAGAGAGAAACCTCAAGATGCAGATTATCTACCAGTAATTTAATTGAGTTAATCAATGACACTCTTTATCTGTCTAACATGATTTCGCAGTGCACTCCAGTTAAATTTCCGTCAGCCAAAGCATTGGAACAAACATGTAACCAAGAATTGGAGAAGAATGGAAGATTAATTGTAGGCATCCAAAGTTTAACTTGGGATACCTTTTGGCTTTTCTTAGATAAACCATATAGTCAAAGGGCTGCACTCAAATGTTTAACCGATGCGATTAGTTGCATGATTCCCAAAATCCATGATGCCACATACTCAGCCCAACTGCATTCTCGACTCACTCATCCACCAGAATTGCAACCAATGCTTAATATCTGCCAGCTCAAACCAAAGGGAGATCATCCGAGATATGAATCGTGCTGCCGACTGCAAACAAGTCTATATTGAGAAGATACTCATGATTTAGTTGTACCAATTAATAGCATTTTATTTTTGTAATTAGTTAGCATAATTAGTATTTATAGGCCCTTTCATGCATTTAGAAAGGGTCCTCAGTTTTTGTATAAACTCAAACCTGGAAGTCGCACTATTGTGCTTCCGGTATATTTCTTTTATAAAGACTGAGCCAGTATTCTGAATTTTAACGAAGAAAGATTTGATGGGATGTGCACTATTGCCTTGATGTGAAAGTGTTTCTGAGTTATAAGAAGGAATTTGAATGCGATTGATATCGGGAGTGATTCAAATAACATATGGTACTATTATATATGCTCTTGTTTCATTCTTTAATGTGAATCGACATTTATTAAATCTTGCTATCATTGTATATGTATATGTGTTTTAACAGTAGTCCTTATTGCTTATCACTATTGAATGTTTTAAGGAATGTTATTCATTCAATCATATTTGTGTCAATGATATATGAAAAGTAGTGTAACAATGTTTTAATCGTTACTTTGTTCAACTACTTGAACAAAGTAATTATCATATGAACAAACGTCTTTATTTACTAATAGAGTCATCTATATGCCTATTTGTGGGTAAAGATCATCAAAAGTTACACTAAAGCAAAAATTTCCCGGGATAGATTAGTTGTTTATAATTTTATTTTGTATATTAAGTCATCACCCATTATCATTAGATAGTAGAAATCCACCCCTTATCCATCCCATTTGCAAATTATTGGGAAACTGGTCCCAATATTTCCATTCGGAGCCACCACACCAAACGGAAAAGGAGCTGCCTTTAAGGTCCGGACTAGGTGGTTATCCCTATTGTTGTTACAACGATTTTTGAGGCATCAACAATGTCCTACAGAGGAGACCACATAAAAAAATGAGCTGAAGTGATTCTACCATATTCTCTATATATCTCTAGGATTAGCGGGGTTCCTTATGGTTCTAATCGTGGTTGAAAATGTGTCAAAGAATTTCCTTATTGCAGACTACATAATCGTAGTTGTAGTTATCGTGGTTTTTCTTTCACTTCCTCTCCTGGTGTCTACTCAAGCAGAGACGGAAAAAAGGAAGTAGCAAGAGATTTTCATCGAGAGCTCAACCATAGAAATTGAAGTTGCAGATCATGCCGTGGTGATTACTAAGGGAGAGATGGAAAAAAGGAAGTATCGAGAGATTTACATCGAGAAATCAACCACAAAAATTGAAGTTGTAGATCATGCCAAAATAGTTGTGCTTACAAAAGAAAATGAAGAGAAGAAGAATCCCCAACATTTCCTAGAGATTGATGAAGGAAAATGTATTAGCAACAAATAACATATTAGGCATAGAAATTAAGTGAGATTCAAAGCTTCTATTCAATCACGTATTGTGAAATTCTTCAAAAGCTCCCAAGGAGAAGACGACTTCACAATTCCTCTAGCAAGCATTGATATGCTAATTATGTTTTTAGCTTGTACTTGCCGGATTGGATCAACTCTGATTGCCATTGATAACATGGGACAGATCGGGAAATCTCATGGATATAACCAAACAACCGTAAGAATCTTTGTTACGCTTATAAGCATTGGAATTTCCTAAGACGTGTTGCTGCTAGTTTTTTTAATCAGAAATCGTTCTCTAGAAGTATAAATTTCCTAGGCCCTTGATTTTGACCATAGTTATGGTTATTGATTCCATTAGGAATATTTTCATAGCCTTTTGTCTTCAAGGTTCAGTGTATGTAGCATCCATTATAGCCGAAGCCTATGTTGGAGCTCAATTTCCTGTAGTGTATGCTATTTGTTTGAAATTTTAGAAAATCTAAAGGAAGTAGAGATTCTTGATCCAGATGGAAGCAGAGAAATTGAATGGAAGATGGTAAGAAACTTGTGGATATTGGCATCAAAGGTAGAGTTATCCACAACATCTTCTAATCTTTAATTAAAAATTCCATTCAAACCCAACACCCACATTATCTGAGGCTGCTGCGACGCTCTGTCTAGTGCAGAAATGGTGCGTACTCCATCAGATGTGATTTCAATGTCTTCATGCCCAGATATGTGACTTTCTTGCAAGAAACAAGGAGTTTTAAGACTGAAGTGATAAGCTCCTTCATTTTTAACCCAGACAACAATCCTCTGCATCTTTGAAATCGTGAACTACACAGTAGGAGCATTAATGGCCCCATTGATGACCGTTGACAAAATCATGAACGACAACAGGGACATTAATGGCTCCATTGACGTGAAATTGTACGCAAAACTATTTCCACGTGTCAATTTTTCATTAAACATCACAATGAAAAAGTTCTTTGGATTGGTTGGGTTGAATAGTGTTTGCACAAATCAATCCAACAAAAAGAACACCTTCTGTGTAAAAATTCTCGGTCTAAATTGCTAATATGACCCCCTTAAACATGATTAATTTTCCTGCTCGTGTAATTAACTTTCAAGAAATCATAGAAAAGCGTCAAATATATCTAAAAGTTATTCACTAAGTTCAACGCAAGCAAGGGATACATTAATCCCAGAACTGTTCCCTCACTTATGAAATATGAAGCCTCTAATTGGAAATGCTTCACATTCACACTGAACCTCAAAATGGAGAAACTCATCTGACCGTCCATTAGTTTTGATTGCTGGTGTGCCTCTAGCTCTTCCTTTCACTACCTAACTCTGTCCATCAACTGAACATATCATGTTGCTTCACATACAAAAATCTACAATATGTGCTTTAAGGCCAAAGAAAAGTAAATGAGAAACACACTCTGATGCTCTGATCTACTCTTTACATCCATATATTTGGAAATCTTATTAGAAACTCAATATCCATTACATCAAACCATTCATCAAAGCAATCTCCAACCATTTTAATGGTGATGGAATATTTCAGACAAACCTTGAACCTCCAAATAATATTTCTTTTGCACCATATGTTTGTGTTAAGAGGTGAGAGCTTAAAATTTGAATATTTTTCTATCCACATCTCATTTAAAATCCGCTAAACTTGTATTTTGAAAATGATCAATATGGTTTGAATTGCATTGTATGTAAATCCATGTTCCTCCTCCAACACTTTCTGAGTAACAACATCAAATCTTTTTTCAAAAGAGAAAATTTTAAGGATGGAAATTTATCTTAAAGTTTAGAAACCTTGGTGTCCTAGGGGGCAACTTAATTGGTGATCGGAGTAATGCAAAAATTTTGAAAGATGAGAGGTCCAAGGTTCAAATCCCCTCGGTTGTGACCTGGTTTATGGAGAGGAGGACATGCCATATGCTCCCAGAGGTTTAGTAGTAGTTGCGAGTTAGGCAAAAATGTTTAGAAACCCTGGTGAATCTTACTAGCCCCTAGTATGAAAATGGTAAAATATTTGACAAAAAATATCCAAATTTATAATGACTATATATAGTCCTTATGAAATTTTGGCAATAATTTTATCCAATAAAATATGGGGGAATAATTTTTAGAAAAAGTGGAAATTGGAGAATATTTTTTTTCGGAAAAAACATGTTAAATTAACTCAATTGGGAATATTAGCCCCTAAAATTTTCTCTATTCTTCAATCCTATAAAAGTTGCTTTTAATTTTCTAACTAACTAGAAAAGGATATTCGATCATGAATATGTTCTCCTTCCAATATCTCAAAAAGGCCATTTTGTCCAGAAGTATTCTTATTAAATGAAGCAATATCAATTGAAAATACTGCATAACCTATGGGCTTCCTATCTTCCCCTGCAAACACATCATAATTTTCTTCGGTGGTAGATGCCAACTTACAGTCATACCATATAGAGCTTTGGTTCAGTAGATTTCAAATTCCTCCACCTCCAAATCATTATCGTATGCCTTCCGAGCAACTTCATGTGTAAATGGATAATATAAAGAGTCTATGATGTTAGGTCTTTCATAGACTTATAAAGTTTACCAAGTACACATTTTGACTTATATGCTGGTGTATCCTCTTTCTCCATGAAATTAAGATACTCTTTTGGGCATAAATTAGAAGGAATTTGCGCATGAATACCTGCTTTCAAAAATTCAAATTCTTTTGCAAATAACTCCACTAACTATAGACGACTTGCACTTTGAGCCATACAGATCTGATTTAGAATATTAGTTTGCAGTGCTAATATCTTCTTCATATTATAAACAAAATGCTTTCATTGTGCTTAAGGGTTCATGAATTTTTTCAAGTTAAATGAAGAGTTTTTATGTTAATTTTATGAGTAATTTAACATAAATCAGAAACTGAACAACAACATAAACATGTACAGAGTATTAGCAAAAACATGTTACAACAAGAACATGATAAAGGAGTTCACCCCTCTTGGGCCACGTCTCCTTGGTCCAGCTTCTAATGGCTTGGGCCTCTCTGTTATGCTCAAAAGTGTAAAAATATGTGTTTGCAATGCTCAAATGCTTCTGAAACCTACTCCAATGAGCCAAGAATGTTCAAAAATGGCCATTTAGTCTTTTCTTGCATCCAATTTGGTGGAAAACTCAAGACGTTATGAATTTCCCATGTTTTCCCACTATTCGTTCCACAAATTGCTCCAATCCCTACATGATCCTACAAATAAGCTTCGAAAATCCGCTAACTAGGCGAAAATTTCACCACGCGGTAGGCCATAGTCTGTCGGCCAACTGTTCATCGCAATTCGGCGGTGAATCGACGGGTAATCATAATGCGAGACTTTTTTTTCCTATGGTGTGTGATTGTGATACGACGGACCCAACGAGACATTAACTGCAGCTTATAACCTTATCGCATCTGGGATATCTCAGTCGGCGGAAAAATAATGGTCTTATACATATGTGGGACTTGTACTATTGCGATATGTGATTGCGATATTGCATCGCAACCCGAACCTGTTGGGGCCGATTTTGTAACACCTCCCTTGACCAATGTGCAATTGTTATTCTTGCATCACACCCTTGCTTGCTCTGGGGCTAATTTTTAACACTAGCCTACCTCTAATATGCTATTTGAAAAATGCGGAGACCAATGGCATCTTGTTACTCGGTACTTCCTGATATGCTGATGAAACCTGCCACGTCATCCAATCCTGCCATGTGAGCAAGTCAAACCTGAACTTTGACTTGCTCTAACTTCTTCATATGAGCTTGAATTTGAGTTTCATTCACACTATTGGAATCAGAATGACGAGCTCTTTGATCTAAAGCTAATTTTATCAAGATTCTGACACTTTGAGTTTTGAGCCTAATTTTGAGCACCTCATCACTCCTCCCCACTGGAAGCCTTTTGGACCCCAAAAGGATCACTTTCAATTTTTCAGTAGGTGAGGGTACAGTTCCCTCACCTTTCCAACCTCCATCCATTTGGATTTTGAAGGAATTGTACCCTTTAGGCCCACTCGAAGATAATCGATACTTCCCCTTTTTGATGTCTTTGTTCTTGTGTCAAGTATAATGTCTTCTTGAAGCACATCAAGGAATTATGGAGAAAATTCTTCAATAGAGAATTTAAATATTCTCTCCTTGATCTTCAATCAAATGAGGCTCATACAACCTTAAATTATCAACATTAACAACAACATAAATTTGCGTATATGAAGGAAAATCCAACCTGAAGGTATTGTTACCAATCTTTTCCAAAATTATGAATGGACCATATCTAATTGGTTTTAGCTTTTTACCTTCTCCTTGGAGCCTCTCTTTGTTAATGTGAATCCCAACTTCATCACCAACTTGGAACTTGTGATCTTGACGATGCTTGTCATGCCTTGCTTTGTACTTGGCTTGGATTTTCTCAAGCTATTCTTGAACCTTTTGGTGTACTAATTGGATTTGTTCAATGAACTTTCTTGCTTTGTCTATGTCATTATGACCTTAAATAGCAACATCTTTGCCAAAAATAAAATCCAAAGGAGATTTAGGCAAGTATCCCAAACATGCCTCAAATGGCAAAATTTTGAATGGAAGAGTGCTTGGCTCAGTTGTGAGCATGCTGAATATAGTGCAATTGTTCATCCCACAACTTAGGATGCTTGCTGTAATACTCAAGAAGAAGATGTATCACTGTTTTTTTCACTACCTCTGTTTGACCATCTATTTGTGGATGAAAGGTTGTACTCTTTTTCAATTTGGTGTCCATCAATCCCCACAAGTTTGGCAAAAAATTCCCCACAAAGCGAGAATCTCGATCACTAACAATGGTTGTGGGCAATCCAAAATGCACCCAAACATTCTAAAAGAATAACTGAGCAGTTTGTTCAGTTGTAACTTGCTTTTTACATGGCATCAAAATACACATTTTGTTGAACCTATCCACAACTACATACAAATAATCATAACCTCTTTTTGACAATGGAAGACCTCCTACAAAGTCCATAGAAACACTCTCCCACGGTCATGAAGGAACTGAAAGTGGTGTGTACAATCCTAAATTCCTATTACTGGGATTATTGATTGCAAATGATGAACATTATTTAATAAAACGAGACACACTTTCAAGCATACAAGGCCAATAACAATACCTATGTAGATGTGCCACCGTCTTACTGACACTGAAATTACCAGCAATAAGAGAAGTATGTGCTTCTCTTATGATGTTAACTCTTTCTCCTCGTGGAATACAAAGCTTGCCAAGATGGTACAACAAGTTATCATGCAAATGATAATCTAATTCCTCTACTTGGTTACCTTGGCTCAAGCTTGCATAAACATCTTGAAAGTCATTAACTGATGCATATTGCTCAATATAAATTTCATGTAAAACATAATTATCCTTGGGTACAGTAGTTGGACTAATAATAGGCCTAGAAATCATATCAACAACTTTAGTGTAGATACCTTTCTTATACTTGATTACCAAGTGGAATTGTTGAAGAAAACCCATCCATCGGAAGTGCCTTGATTACTACAACTTTGATTGAGATTTCAAGTATTGCAATGGTTTATGATTAGTGTGAATGACTATTTCCTTGATTCCATTTTTTTACACTTTGCACCAATGCATACAATTCCTTGTCATATGTAGGATAGTTAATCATTGCACCATTAAAAGTTTTCGGATGAAAATAGAGAGGTTTACCATGTTGCATGAGGACTGCATCCTTAGCATAGTCACTAGCATCTGTCTGAATCTCAAATGACTGCCTCAAGTCTGGAAGTCCGAGTACGGGAGTTGTACTGATATTTTGCTTCAATGCATCAAAGCCCTTTTTTTGTTTTCGTCCCCACTGAAAAACCTTTTTCACGCTTGTCAACGCATGCAAAGGAGTTACTATAAGAGAAAAATTAACAATGAATTTCCTCCAATATTGGGCTATTCTTAGAAAACTTCTTACCTATGTAACTGTCTTGGGCCTTGGCCAATTCACAATGATGTCAACCTTGGAGGGATCTATTTTCAACTCACCTCCTCCAACATTATGACCCAAGTAAACTAAAGAAGTTTTTCCAAACTCGCACTTTGACATCTTAAGATGCAATTGTTCTTTTTTTAAGACATTAAGTAACTTTCTTACATGCATGACATGTTCATCATGAGATTTACTGAAAATTAAGATGTCATCTAACTAGACTATGAAAAATTCATCAAGAAATGGTCTCAATAGATCATTCATCACACACATGAATGTAATAGGAGCATTACATAAACCAAACAACATAACTAGCCATTTAAACAAACCCTGTTTTGTTTTGAATGTTGTCTTCCAAGTGTCTCCTTCAACTAATTTGATGGTAGCCACTTCTTAAGTCCATCTTAGTAAAATACTTTGCATGTTTCAATTGATCAAGTAAATAATCTATTATGGGCAGTGGGTAATGGTTCTTTACCGTAATTTTGTTCAATGCATGAAAGTACACACACATGCACCATGTTCCATCCTTATTTGGCACCAAGACAATAGGTGAACCACATAGCGAGGAATATGGTCTGATGATCCCTTTATTTAAAAACTCTTGAATTTGGTTCTTAATTTCCGCGCTTTCCATCAATGACATCCTATACATGCCAATGTTAGGAAGAGGTAAATCTTGCTGCAACTGTATCTCATGTTGGATTCCTCTCTTGGGAGGTAACCCCTTTGGTTCCTGAAACCTTTCATCATATTGGTTAACTATGTCAATCAATTCATATTTCAAATTCGAATCACAACCTAAAAAATCTTCATTATTGACATCATTCCTGGGTTTGATCATGAGAAGCATAAAATTCTTGCTCAAATTCACCAGTATTTTCATCTGCCCTGCATTAACAAGCGAAAGATTTGTTTTCTTGTTGTGAGCTCTCATAATGTATTCTACTCCATTTTTTAATAAATGATATTTGTTTTCATGTCAATGGAAGATAGCTTTTTTGTCATAAAGGTATGGCCTGCCCAAAATGATGCAACAGATATCTAACGACACAACATCAAGCTCCACTTTCATCTATGAATTTTGCAATGGTAGTGAATTTTAGTTTACACTTTCTTGTAAATTGGAATTTCCCATTGTCACATACCCATCCAAGTGGATACAGTTTATGATGTGGAACAATTTCCAGATTTAAACTCTTGACAATGTTTTCAGAGATAAGATTAGCTTGAGAACTGCTATCGAAAAACGTATCAATCTTGCTATGTTTTGACATCACCCTTATGTGAAACAGTTCTATTCTCCTATTTTCATTTGGAGTTTCATTTTGTGAGTCTGAAGAACTAGTGCTAGCAATGTATTCCTTTACTTTTAACCCCATGGCTATGATTTTAGTTTCATCACCCGAATCAGATCCTAAATCCTATTGAGTGATTGCAATTGTTTTTTGTTTTCCCTTGTTTTTGTTTCTTTTTTTTCTCATTTCGTGATGAAGCTTCCAACAGTGAACTTCATTGTGACCCTCTCTGGAACAATGTTTTGATGTAACTTTCTCTCCTTCTTTTTTGATAGACACATTTTTCTTTGCCTTCCCTTTGAAATCCTTTTCGTTTCCTTTACTCTTAAATGGATTTTTACTACCTTCTTCTGGAGTGTTTTTCCCTCTTGCCTCAAGATGAGTGGCTTGCACACACACATCATCTAGATTATTGGGATTAAACATTAAGATAATATTCCTAAGTTAATTGTGTAAACCTCCTATGTACTTCAGCAAAGTGTCTTGTGACTACAAATCTACACCTAACATCAGAGACCTTTTTCTAAATTCTTGGGTGTAATATTGCACATTTTGACATTTTAGTTGTCTAAAGTTCTGCCAATTCATGATGGATTTCTACATATAAGCTAGAGGATAGAATTGTCTTCTGATTGCAACAATGAAATAATTCCAAGAAATTGAGATCTTACAGTGTTTTTTTTATCTCCTCTTAGGTCTTTGATTCCCACCATACTAGTGTTTCACCCTCCATTCTCAAGGAAGTTAACTAAATCTTTATGTCATCCTCTTAACAATTTTGAATCCTGCAATAAACCTCCAACTGACGAATCCAATTATCAAGCTTCTCTCAATTCACTTCACCATTATACATAGGCAACTCAAATTTAACATCAAGTTTTATAAAAAATGATTTACTAGTTCCTTTTGAAGTATGATGATGAGTATGAGTAAGGCTTGTGTTAGTGGAAGAGGGTGACAATGCTTTTGAATAAGAAGATGAAGAAGATGGTGGAGAGGGTGGAGGTTTTTCTCCATTTCCATTACCTCCTCCTAAATAGCCTTCTACTTTGGGAGGTTTGGAACTTTCCCCTTGCAACCTGGTATTCCTCTCTTCATAGAGGACCTTCACCATCCCTGTCATATCAAAGAAAGCCTTTCTCAAGGTCTTCTACTCTTCAGTCATGTTTGTAGGTTCTACTTCATGAGACATGATCTCTGGAGTCTCAACTGCAACTTGAGGCTGAACTGGTTTTGGAGATTGTGGCAACCTTGCTCTTCTTCCCCTTGACCCAACTTCAGGGCTTCCAACCAACTTTCCTTACCTCTTTTGAGTTTTAACCTTGTAAGCAAGAAATAAACTTGCAAACAATTAAATCCTTCTTTCACAAAGCAAACCTAGAGCTCCGATACCAAATTGATTTGATTTATAATATTAGTTTGCAGTGATAAGATCTTCCTTAGATTATAAACAAAATGATTTTATTGTGCTTAAGGATTCATGAATTTTTGCAAGTGAAATGAAGAGTTTTTATGTTAATTTTATGAGCAATTTAACATAAATCAAAAACTGAACAACAACATAAACATGTAAAGAACATCATCAAAAAAAAAAATTACAACATGCACATGATAGAGGAGTTCACCCCTACTGGGCTACGTCTCCTTCGTCCAACTTCCAATGGCTTGGGCCTCTCTATTATGCTCCAAAGTGTAAAAATATGTGTTTACAATGCTCAAATGCTTCTGAAACCTACTCCAAATGAGTCCAGAATGTTAAAAAATGACCACCTAGTCTATTTTTGCATCCAATTTGGTGGAAAAATCAAGAAGTTATGACTTTCCCTTGTTTCCCCACTATTAGTTCCACAAATTTCTCCAAACCCAACATGATCCTACAAATAAGCTTCGAAAATTTACTAACTAGGTGAAAATTATGCCGCATGGTGGGCCATATTTTGTCGGCTGATTGTTCATCACAAATCGTAATTCGACGGTGAATCAATGGGTAATCATAATGCGAGACTCTGTTTTCCTGTAGTATGTGATTGTGATATGATGGACCCGACATGACATTAACTATAGCCTATAACCTTATCGCATCTGGGATATCACAATTGATGAAAAACCAGTGGTCTTATACATATGTGGGACCTATCCTATTGTGATATGCAATTGCGATATCGCATCACAACAAACTTGTCGAGGTCGATTCTATAACACCTCCCTTTGCCGATGTGCGATTGTAATTCTCGCATCGCACCTTGTCTTGCTATGGGGCCGATTTTTAATGCTGACCTGCCTTCAATATGTGATTTGAAAAATGCAGGGAACAATGGCAGCCTGCCACTTGGCGCTTCCCGATTTGCTGATGAAACCTGCCATGTGAGCAAGTCAAACTTGAACTTTGACTTGCTCTAACTTATTCATTTGATCTCGGATTTGAGTGTTGTTCACACCATTGGAATTAGAATAACGAGCTCTCTAATATGAAGCTAAGTTTATCAAGATTATGATACTTTGATTTTTGAGCCTAATTTTGAGCACCTAATCACATACTCAACTCTTTGTCAAAAAATGCAGTATGAGATTTGGATATAATTTCCAAGATATCATTCACAATATAATTCACAAAATACTCTTGAATCTCCTTAATAGTCACATCATTATCCAATACTTCGAGTGGCTCAAAAACGTTCTCCATAAGTGGGTCCAATTGAGGTGGAATGAGGGACTCATCCCAAATAAAGCTTGAGAAGAGAAAGAAGTTGGAATAAATGTAAGAAAACATAGAGAAGTAAAAATAAATTGGCTAAGCGATTTTTGTGCTACAACATTGGCTCTGTTAGAGTCAATCTGGTCAGTCCTCTGTCAGAGATCAAAACTCTTTATGCATTTCATTTTTAGGAGTCCCGCTCCATTCACTCAACTACATTCTGCTAGGGGCATGCTATAATCTGACAGAAAAGGTCATGCTAGACATTTCCCCTCATGTCTGGCTCCTGCTGGCTTAGCTCTTTTGTCAATGATCACTAAAGTCCATGACAGTCAAGGTCTGGTCCTTTAATGGACAGAAGTCATTTTCGATAATTAGGTCTAGGGATTAATCAATTTGGTCTTCAAACATGTCCAATAAAGCCATGTAGGCCAGAGTGAGGCCCTTACAGAGTTATGGTTCAAAGAGTTTCATCGTCATGGTGATAGACTTCGACTGTTCTTCAAAACTCTGTTTTGAAGAAAAGTCAAACAGTGTGATTTGTGATAAAATTTTCAAAAAAGTCGTCAGTTGATTTCTTCAAGTGCAGTCATGGTTTCTGTGGCCAAATGTCCTGTCGTGGAATCCCTGCAAAGAGTGCTGAAAATTTCATCATTTGAGCTAAACTTTCAAAGGGAAAGTGAAAATCAGTGTTGCTTTAAGTCAGTGAAAAAGTGTCAAAACATAACATTAGAAAAATGGGTTTTGAAGAGGAAAAAAATTAAACCCATGACTTCAAAGCCTTTATATACAAGTTTCCAACAAAATCAGAGGCATTATGCAAACCAAGTGCATATGGAAACATTGCAAAGTGTTTGAGAGGCAAAGTACGTGTTTGGAGTGAGTTGGAGGCAGTTTCTAGGAGTGCGGCGCACACATGCAGGGGCATGGTGCACACAGAGGGCGCGACGCACACAGAGCCACCCCTCAGTGCATTTTTTCAATGGGTGCGGTGCACACTTAGGGCACAATGCACTGGGTTTGGTGCGTGGCGCACACCCACAAAGAGTTGACATCGTGCCAAATCACCTCAAATTGCTTGTGATACCCATCAAATTGATAGGTAGGCTCTATATCATGGCTTGCTCATCAAATTTTATGGATTATATGGTGGTTCTTGGCTTTGTTTAATTGCCATAAAACTCATAAAACCAACCACTCAAAAAACATCAAAACTATGGTGGCTAGGGTTGCATAATTGTGATGTTGATGCCAAGGCTCTGTTTTCCTACCATTTTTCCCTCTCCTACCATGTTTCCCTATCCCCCTTTCTCATTGTTCCTATTAACCATGCCCTAAAACACTACCAAACCCTATTCCCTATCCCCTCCTCTTATTTGTCAACATACCACCCCAAAACCCTACCTTATCAAAACCCAAAAACCCTACCCTTTCAAGTACCCAAACCCCCTACATATCCCTAAACAATCTTCTACCCATAACCCTTATTCCCATCATATTACTCCCCTCCTAATACTCCCTTATTTCATTGTTCCCCTTGGTAGCAGATATCACAAAAGCACCCAGCTTCACACCACCATCAAAGGGCAGCCTAAGTACAGTACACACAGCAGTCATGGCATCAGAGCATTCATTAGAGTATGAGATGGAGACACAAAGTGACTCATCCTCGGAAGAACAGGCTCCCAGGAGACATCACTAGAGTGGCAAACATGTTAGGGATGAGCCAACTACCCTCACTGAATTGCAGGCTTTCCCTCTTGCCATGTCATGCTTCCAGCACCTATCATGTTTTGAATTTTGTCAAAGGGTGTCTAATGTTAGAGTGCATCATGAGTTGGCCGGTCTTTTTGTGCTTCACCTACATGGAGGTCAGTCTATCTTGGCCGGTGTCACCTTCACATTGACACCCCAAACTATCTCAGTGGCAATAGGCATACCAAATGTTGGAGAACAATGACATAATAAAAAGAAGGTGGATAGGCAACACTATGAGCCTTACATTAAGGCCAGATTCTTGAGGCAGCTCACAAGAGTCTTTCCATTCAGATATTTGAAAGATGAGTATGCTCCACTCATGAAATTGATCATGAAATACTTCAGCTGTGAGGGGAGGTTCTCTCAACTATATGTCTATCACATCAGGTTGCTCATGCACTTTACCAGGGTGCCTGAACCTCCCATTTTTCATATGTAGGAACATAGAGAGGATGAACACCTTCATGCAACATAAGACCCCTCAGTAGCAGCTTAACAGTGTTTATCACTTTGCTCTTATCTGGATTTTGGTGGATCATCAGTTGGGATTGCAGGGAATTACTTGGGAGGAATTCATCTCCCGTGACCTCTTTAGCACTTCACAGGTACTAGCAGAGGCAGAGCATGAGATAGGTGGTCCTTCTCATCAATATGAGCACCATGAGACCACTACTATGCCAATATCTGTTACATATTAGAGAGGCAATAGGAACTTGTTTGTAGCAGCAAAGCGAGTGTTATCTCCACCCGGGGTGGAAGGAGCCTCTTTTCCGGCATCGACTACACAAGTACAAGACAAGGTCAAGAGGCCCATGCATGACAAGGGGCCATCAGGTGAATAGGAGGTCAACTTCATCCTTATTCAGGACGATGATGCAGATGTGGAGAGTGTCCAACTTAGGATGACCATTCAGGAGCAGAACACAGAGATCCAAGGATTGTCACTCAATTTGGAGAGGGCCAAATGGATCATTAGGTATTTGGAGTAGAGGAACAAGCAGCTTGAGGACCAGCACAAGATCATGGAGCTGCAAAACATCCGTGAGAATCGACAAGCTGCCCAACAAAGGAGGATCGAGCTCACTACCTTGGAGCAAGAGATCAACAATGACCGTGAGTCTTGGCTCGAGCGGATCAACATCCACCTCGAGAGACTGCTGGAGAAGGCCGACAAAGACTAAAACATACTGAGGAGGATGGTTTATCATTACAGGGCACAGAACTTGAGTTCAAAGGCTTGGATAAGGAGCTTGAAGGCAAAATTGAGTAAAGCAACCAAGAGACAAAAGAGGCAAAAAGAGAAAGATCAGCTTCAAATCTTGGCTGAAGCCTCTGTGGTCTAGCATAGTTCCTCTTAGAGAACCTCTAGCCCAAATTTCAAGAAATTTGGGGCAATTTTGGTCACATGGTAATTTTTTGGTCACAACACAGGTTTTTTTTCCCTGTGCGCAGTGCCACTGGTGCGACACTTAGGATTGGGAGATCCAAATGACAAATGGTTTGCATTTTTGGATTCAACATGCAAAATCATGACTACTGGTGCTTGGACAAGAAATTTGGGCATGATTTGAGTCTCCAGGAGGCCAAAAACACCCAAACAATGGCCTCTCTACCCCTATTTTGACACACAGGAAGCAGTCTTGGGAGAATGAAGATATGGAGGGGAAAATGAGCACCAAATTCAGAAATTCCACTTGGGTTGGAAAGTAGAAAGGCCAGGCTTTCCAACAAGCACACTTGGGCACACTTTGGACTCCTTTAGGTGCCTCAAAACAACCTCCAAAGTGACACGACGCGTATAGAATTTGGCGGGGCGCATATAGGGAAAAAGGAAAAATTCACCTCCGTTTCACGAAATTTCGATTCACGACTTTATCCAAGTGGGTCTGATCATCTACACTTCACTTTTTTGGCACATAAGTCAAATTTTAAAGCATTTTCACTCCATATTGGCTTCTATCCAAGTGGCAAAGGAAGGCAAACAATCACCTAAGCCATTTGTCATGTTTGTAGCGCTGCACCTGTAGTTAATGGTTGGCTTTCCATCTCCATTTTGTAATGATTCGAGAAACTCCCCAACCCTTGGTTGTATGCAAACAATTTGCAAAGGGTTGGTTGGCTTGTAATTTCTGGGAGACTGTGGGAAAGAAACTCTGTTTCTTCATTGTATATTTTGACAGAGGATTAATGAAACGCAGCGGCTCTGTTTCATGAGATTCATGTGGTTGTGAGTGTAGCAAATGTGTCTCTTATGTTTCATATGTATTTCGTTATGTTTCACAGCTCATTTCATATTCATTTCCAGTGAAATTTTCTAAGTTAGATAAGGTAGAATTCATTTTTATTGCTCTGCCTGTGAGAAAATTTCATGTTCAATGTTCTTCTTCTGTTGAAAAGGATTCATGTTGTCCATGCCCTTTTCACCCTCCTAAGCAATCTTTCCATTCCGCATTATTTCAAACTAAATTGCTGGACTTTCCGCCTGTCTTGCCTCACGAAGTAATCTATGCCTTTGTATTTCATCCTCTATTCATTGTTGTCTATTGGTCCCATACCATCCCAGAAACTCAGTCATTCATAAAAAAATGCTTCTTGTATCCATATTTTCTTACTAGCCTAAGATCAATATTTCATAGTAAGTCATCTCAAACCATTTCGTTTACTTATTCACTGAGTGTGACTCGGAGAGAGCCCTCTCCTATTCTGGTAGGGGTAGCTACCAGACTGAGCGTGGTTTGTGGTTACCCTAAATTTTTCCTTCCTTCAGCCTAAGGCGGATTTAGGTGCTAACATAGTGGTGACTCCACTGGGGACGAAATCAAATCCCCTTACTTCTTAATAATTCTAAGCTTCCGGATGATAAGTTTAGGATTGGATAGGCTGAGTAAGTTGGTTGTGTCCTTTGATTTTTCTTAATAGCACGTTGGCTTCTAGAAGATATACCAGAGCTAATCCAGATCCAGATCCTCCGCACATCTACGAAAATCCCAATTTGATTTCAAGAATTCGTCGTCAAGAAAGCTCTATATCTCCCGTGTTCAAATCCCATTCATGCCTAGACATTTTTGAGTATCTTGAAGAGCTATAGTTTGATGAGCAGTTTGAACTATCGGTGTTCGAAACCAAATCCGAAAGGGCGGTTGACTCTATTGTCCACAATCCACAGTTTCTTGTAGAATTGGAGACGGAAAGGGCTAACCGGTCGATTGATAACTACATTATAGCTCAGCTTCAAACTCCAATTGCTAGCCCCTTACAAACTGTGTACACTCCTCCAACACCTCCAAGGACAAATCCACCAAGAGTGATGGCTGCCCATTTTGCATCCCTTGTTCTGCCTTAAGTTTTAGATGATATGCCCACATATTATCAAAGCAAAATCTTGTTTTTTTATGGCACCCCTAATGGCATTACTGCTCAGCAACATGACAAAATGGCAGACTTCTATGAACTTCATGAGATCGATGCGAAGAATGTGGCAATGAGACTTTTTGTACAGACATTTGTAGGTGAAGTGAGGAAATGGTTCAGAGGTTTGCCACCGGCATGCATCGCTACCTTGGTCGACCTACAAAGACAATCTTTAAACCGCTGGGAAGTGAAAAATAATCCTCTTCAAATTCTGGCCGAATATGAGCAAATCAAAAGAAACGCTAGTGAGTCGGTCCAAGACTATTGCATTAGATTCAATTCAGTTTATAATGAAATTCCAGATCATCTAAGGCCACCT
>APFE031194500.1:36811-58242 GCA_000404065.3 Pinus taeda | reverse complement strand
TGCTTATAGATGTGTTAAAGAATTACATGCATAAATTTTAGCTTAACATAGAAAACTTAATGTGCGCATGAGAGAAGAGGAGAAACACATAAAGCATGAAAGAAGACAACAAGACTTGATAACAAAGTTCATCCGACTTGGACTATGTCTCGGGGCCCTGCTCAATCAATGGGGAGGCCTTCATTCATTAAGTGGCATGAGCAAGAAGAGTACAAGAATCAGTTACGAAAAGGAGTTTTATTCCTCCATACTCAAAAATGGCCGAAAAATGCAGAACTCTGATGGAGAAACGGACAGTGCCATTACGTTCGTGGCATCGAGAAGTGCTGAAACCATATAAAATCTGTCAAATTCTGACAAAGTGAAAATTCGGCCCTCCAACAAAATATTGCCTCGAACTGTGTGCACTGCCTCCTCTGCCTGGGTGCACTAAAAAACTACGTTTAAGTATAAACTAGGCGGCAGATTTCTCAATGAAGTTGTTATGGTGCGTTGGTTGGAGATCTGTTTAATAGAGAGGAGGTTGGGCAGTCAAACCCTGCCTCCTCCTTTTTTCATACACCAAACTTTTTTAAGTTTCAACAAACGCTTTAATTAAGTTATGTGTTGGGTCGAGCCTGCCTTGGGTGGCCCACCCACCATACCCACCTCCCTTCGGTCGACATGGATTGGCACGTTGTATGTTTCCTTTGGAGTGTGGTTGGGTCTATGCCCCAAGGGCCAGCCCACCACCTGTTTCATATAACGGTGCCATGTTTTGTGGTTCCGTGGGATGATTGCGGGATGGCGGGGTCATGGCCACCCACCCCATGTTTTATCACTGCATTATATGGGTTGTGGGGATTGTGTTCGGGTGGTGGGGTTGGTGGCCCGCCACCCCCTTTTTTAATATTCTTTTCTTTAAATAAAACAAATTGTGTGTTTTTTTGAAAATTTGGTTTTGGGTAGAAGGAGTCTTTTTAACGAGGCAAAAATTTTGCCAAGAATTTGGTCGGATTTCATCTGCCAGAAAAGGTCCAAATTGCGCCTTCATTAATCATGCCCAATCATCACAAAGTCAACCTAACTTTGACTGCCTCTATCTCCTTCATCTGAACTCGGGTTGGAGTGTCGTTCGCACCATTGGAATCAAGGAAACGAGCACTTCGATCTAATGTCAAGTTCATCATCCTTCCGCCACTTTGAATTTTGAGCTTTTTCCATGCCACTGATGTCTGAAGATCCACCTAGATCAATCCTCCCCATTAAGGAGCTTTTGGACTGCCAAGATCTTTATTAGTCAATTGGCAAGTGATGGAATTGTTCCCTCACTCTTTCTTCTCCTAGCCATTTTTCCTTGCTAGGGTGCATCCCCTTGAAACCAACTCGAAGGTATTCCGTGTTTCCCGGTCATGAAGTCCTAGTTCTTCTGTTAAGGATGATGTCTTCAAGTAACTCATCGAGATACTCTGGTGCAAAGTCATCAACTGTAGGGATTGTGCCCACCTCTTTAGTGTCCATGATCAATGGTGGCTCATACAGCGTTAAGTTCTCCACATTCACTACGGAGTACATTTGCATATATATCGGCAAATTGAGATGAAAGGCATTGTTTCCAATTTTATCCAAGATGGTGAATGGACCATACCAGATTGGTTGCAACTTCTTCCCTTCTCCCTTCATCCTGTCCTTGTTGATATGGAACCACACTTTGTCACCCACTTGAAATTGATAGTCAACTTGGCGTTTGTCATGTCAATCCTTGTACTAGGCTTGACTTTTCTCCAACTGCTCCTATACTGCTTGGTGAATCAACTAGATCCGCTGAATGAACTGTTGTGCTTTGTCCCTATCATCACGTCCACTGGAGCCATCTTCCCTTGTAAAGACCATATCAAAAGGGTCTTTTGGCAAGTAGCCAAAACATGTCTCAAATGGTGAACGATGTGTAGATGAGTTCACTGCTCGATTGTAGGAGCGTTGCACATACGGAAGATGCTCATCCCACAAATTAGGATGTTTCCCACAATAGCCTCGCAACAAGTGCACCACGATGCGGTTTACAACCTCTATCTGTCCATCAGTCTGTGGATGAAATGTCAGGCTTCTTTTCAACTTGGTGTCCATCATCTTCCACAAGCTGGTCCAAAACTCTCCGAGAAAGCAAGAGTCCCAATCTGACACAATCAATGTGGGCAGCCCAAAATGGACCCAAACATGCTGAAAGAAAAGATGAGCAGTCTGCTTTGCAGTGATTTGCTTTTTACAAGGCATTAAAATACGCATCTGGCTAAAACGGTCAACGATGACATACAAATAGTCTTGACTTTTTCTAGACAAAGGCAAACCTCCTACAAAATCCATTGACACACTTTCCCATGGATGACTCAGAATAGGGAGTGGTGTGTAGAGCCTGAGTTTTCTATTACAGGGCTTTGAAATAGAAGACATCACACATCCCTTTACATAGCGAGTCACAATGTTCTTCATATGAAGCCAAAAACAAAATCTTTGTACACGACACAAATTTTTTTCAATACCAAAATGACCAGACACAAGGGAGATGTGGACCTCCTGGATTACATGTACCCTTTCTCCTGTGGGTATGCATAATTTTCCAAGGTGATACAATAGTTTCCACTGTAAGTGGTAGTTGTCAACCTATGAACCATGGGTTAGTTTTGCATAAATCTCCTTAAAGTCATCATCGTTAGCATATTGTTCAACATAACTTTCAAAAAATAACAAAGCATTATGAAAAATAACAGAAGCAAAAATAGGAGTGCGAGATAGCATATCAGACACTTTGTTGCTAGTGCCCTTCTTATGCTTTATTACCAAATGAAATTATTGAAGAAAACCCATCCACCTGAAATGATGAGATTGTTGCAACTTGGTTTGCGACTGAAGATAATGCAAGGGTTGATGATCTGTATGGAAGATGGTCTCCTTGCTGATCAGGTAGTGTTTCCACTTTTTCACGATCTGGACCAAGGCATATAATTCCTTGTCATAAGTGGGATAGTTTATCACAGCCTGAGAGAACTTATCTGAATGGTAACATATCGGCTTCTTTTGCTACATTGGTACAACCCCCATGGCATATCCGCTGACGTCAATCTCGATCTCGAATAGTTGTTGGAGATCTGGTAAGGCAAAGACCAGTGCGGTGTTGATCTTTTCTTTCAATGTTTTGAAGGACTTCTGTTGTTTTCCTCTCTGTTGAAACACTTGCTTTACACTTGTCAATGTGTGTAAAGGTGCTGCAATAATAGAGAAATTGGAAATAAATCTCCTCAAATACTGTACTGCACCCAGAAAGTTGCGAACCTCGGTTACACTAGTAGGTTTAGGCCAATTTACAATTGCTTCAACATTAGAAGGAGCAATATTTAGCTGACCATGACCAACAATATGACCTAGGTAAACCAAAGAAGTTTTCCCAAACTCACACTTTGACAATTTTACATAGAGTTTTTTGTTTTTCAATACATCAAACACTTTCTTCACATGACATACATGTTCATTCCAACTTTTACTAAATATAAGAATATTATCTAGATAGACAAGAACAAATTCATCAATGAAAGGCCTAAAGAGATCATTCATGACTCTCATGAAAGTGGCTGGAGCATTGCAAAGTCCAAATGGCATCACCATCCATTCAAACAATCCATGTTTGGCCTTAAAGGTAGTTTTCCACACATCCTTCTCTTCAATTCAGACCTAGTGATAACTACTACACAAATCCAATTTGGTGAAATAGATAGAATTCTTTAATTGATCTAATAAGTCATCAATGCGGGGGAGAAAGTAATGCTTTTTCACTGTGATTTTGTTTAGTGCTCAATAATCCATGCACATCCTTCATGTGCCATCTTTCTTCAACACTAAGACAATTGGTGAGCTACATGGAGAAGTGCTCGGTCTGATGACCCCTTGGTTCAATAGTTCCTACACCTGATTTTAGATCTCCTCCATCTCAATGGTCGACATCCTGTACATGCCAATATTTGGTAAAGGAACGTCATGCTGTAAATGGATCTGATGTTGGATTTCCCTCTTCAAAGGTAATCCCTTTGGTTCCTAAAACATCTCATCATAGTTAGAAATTCATTCACATAATTCATTTTTATGCACATGATCACAACCCTGGAAAGCATCGGATAATTCTACATCTTTTACCCTTACAATCATAAGCATGTAACCCTTACTGGAATTCACCAACCTCTTCATTTGTCTTGAACTTACAAGGCTGGCATTGATTTTAGTTTTATGAGCCCTTACAATATATTCTACCCATCTTTTGTGATTTGGTATTTTTTTTCATGACGGAAGAAGATTGCCTTTCTATCATATAGATATGGACTTCCTAACACCATGCCACAAATATCCAATGGTAACACATCAAGTTTTACCTCATCCACTAACTTAGAAGCGATCACAAATTTAACCTTGCACTGCTTAGTTACATTTATTTTGGCTTTATCATGTATCCATCCAAGTGGATAAGTTTTTGGATGTGGTTTGGTTTCCAAGCCTGTCTTCTTTACCAAGAACTCTGAAAGTAAGTTTTCTTGGGATCCGGTATCAAATATAGTTTTCATTTTTGTAGGATATACGATAACTTTAATATGAAATAACTCAATTCTCTTTCGTTCATTAGGAAGAGACTCATCTATTGAACTAGTACCTTCATGTGATTCAGAATTAACATGAGGTGTAAGAGTACCTTTTGTTCTTATTGTTGTGATCAATGCTTCATCTCCTGAATCAGATCCAAGGTCTTGCTGCATAGTTGCCACTATCTTCTGCTTGCCTTTTCCTCCATACTTCTTTGGTCTCTTTTCCTGGTATTGTTTCCAAAAATGATCATCATCATGACCTTCCTTTTTGCAGTGATTGCAATAAGGTCTTTCTCCTTCATCTTTCTTGGTTGGTGTCGTCCTCTTCTCTTTTCCTTTTCCTTTTACTTTGGGTTTTCCATTTGGAGGTTTGAAAGGTTGTTTCTTGAAATGATCATCTCTTTCATTTTTGCCCCTGTTCTCAAGATGGGCGGCCTTTACACTGGCCGAGTCAATAATAGTTGGCTCAAAAAGTAATAATGAATGTCTAAGGTAACTATGTAATGATCCAATATACTTAGTTACTACTTCAGGTGAGTCAAGTGCAATGCCCAAATTAAGTGCTTATTTTCTAAATTCCTCTGTAAATCTTTGAACATCCTAACCTCTGCCTTGCCTTAAGTATTGAAAATCAATTAAGGTTTTTTGTTTATAACCCAAGGGATAGAATTGTTCCTTTAATGAAGAAATGAAATTAGGCCATGAGGAAAGAATATTACCTACACTCTTACCGCTTCACAATTTTCTCTCCCACCAAACGAGAGCAGTGCTACTCAGTCGAAGAGAGGCCAACTGAATCTTTGCCTCATCCTCTTCGATTTGTTGAATCCTACAATAGATTTCAATCTGCCTAATCCAATTATTAAGCTTTTCTACATTACTCTCACTGTTAAACACGGGAAGATCAAATTTGACATCTAATTTAAAGAAATTTTTCTTAGACGCATCCCTTGAATTTCTATGATAATGGTGATGAGAGGAAGAAGAACTTTCACTCGTGGAAGGAGAAGGAGGGGGTTCTTCTCCACCATTTCCATGCACTGAACCTTATTCTTCTACCTTTTTCCCTTCTGCTTTCTCCAGTCTTGAAAGCAACTGGTCGACGTTTTCTACCATTGTATATAAGGCTATATGGAAATTGATCTCCTCTTCATAACGAGCCTCTTCATCTACCATGTTTCTCCTTCGATGTGCACGCCCCGCTTCAGGATCGAAAGACTTTAGTTTCTCTTTGCCTCTTCAGAGCCTGTTTCTTGTAAGCATACAAACATGCAATTCACATCTAAAAAGACCTGCTCGGATACCACTTGATCCAAAATCTTTTGCTTATAGATGTGTTAAAGAATTACATGCATACATTGTAGCTTAACATAGAAAACTTAATGTGCACATGAGAGAAGAGGAGAAACACATAAAGCATGAAATAAGATAACAAGACTTGATAAAAGAGTTCATTCGACTTGGACTACTTCTCCGGGCCCTGCTCAATCAATGAGGGGGCCTTCATTCATTAAGTGGCATGAGAAAGAAGAGTACAAGAATCAGTTACAAAAAGGAGTTTTATACCTCCATACTAAAAAATGGCCAAAAAATGAAGAACTCTAATGGAGAGATGAGTAGCGCCATTGTGTTTGTGACATCGAGAAGTGCTGAAACCATATGAAATTTGTCAAATTCTGACAAAGTGAAAATTCCACCCTCCTGCAAAATTCTGACTTGAACTGCATGCACTGCCTCCTCTGCCTGGGCGCACTGACAAACTGTGTTTAAGTATAAACTAGATGGCGCATTTCTCAATGAATTTGTTATGGTGCATTGGTTGGAAATCTGTTTAATAGAGAGGAGGTCAGGCGATCAAACCTCACCTCCTCCTTTTTTTACACACTGAATTTTTTTAAGTTTCAACAAACCCTTTAATTAAGTTATGGGTTGGGTCAGGCCCGCCTTGGGTGGCCCGCCCACTGTACCCACCTCCCCCTGGTCATCATGGATTAGTGTATTGTGCATTTCCTTTAGAGTGTGGTTGGGTTTGTGCCCCAAGGGTCAACCCACCACCCGTTTCATATAACAATGCCATGTTCCGTGGTTTTGTGGGACAGTTGTGGGGTGGCGGGGTCATGGCCACTCACCCCGTGTTTTATTGCTACATTCTGTGGCTTATGGGGAGGGGTCGGGGGTCATGGCCTACCCCTCCATATTTAAAATTGCAGTTACGTAGGGTTGGGTTGGGGTGGCAGGGTTGGTGGCTTGCCACCCCTTTTTTTTAATATCTTTTTGTTTAAATAAAACAAATTGCGCATTATTTTGAAAAGTTGGTTTTGGACCGAAGGAGTCTTTTTAACAAGGCAACAATTTTTCCCGAAATCTTGTCGGAGTTGGCCAGATTCTATCCACCAAAAAAAGTCCAAATTGCACCTTCATCAATCCTGCCCAGTCATTAAAAAGTCAACCCAACTTTGACTGCCTCTATCTCCTTCATCTTTCTGCCACTTTGAATTTTGAGCTTTTTCCATGCCACTGGTGTCTAGAGATCCACCTAGATCAGGCACTCTAAAAAACTCCCAAGGTATCTCATACATATATGATAGTTTGAAGTTTGGCAAGGTTCCAAGGGCACATGGTTCCATACAATCTGACATAAGGCACAAGACGAGATATTTCTCATTATCTAAGCTGACATTTGATGGTGAGCCTTCGATCTTTTAGTTGGGAAATCCTTTTGTTGGGTCTCCTCGTTGACATATTCCACATACGAGCTTTTTCCCATTATCAGATGTGAGAATTCATGTCATGCCACAAATGTTTTTGGCTAAAGATATTAATGATGGGTATGATGGTGCGGTTAGAAAAATGCGTGGGAGACAGAGAAATCTTTGTTTTACTGTGAAATTTCACATCTTGCCATAAAGGTCCAGTAAAAAGGTTAGCGAGGGTTCATGGTTGAATTAATGCCACGATAGGAAGAAACATTTCACAGCACTGGCATTCAATGTAAATTTCACACCCTAGACCATTTTTGGTCAATGAAGAAAATCACTACAAAACAGGGTCTCCAAGACCCCTCTCCATATAGGTGACAAATGGATGATAACTGACAATGATGCAACAAGGAAGATAGTGTGACCCAGTCATAAGAGGACATGTGGTAGGTGGCATGTGAAATGTCAACATATGATGATGTGGCATGCCATACATGTGACAAGTGGCAAGTGTTTTTGGCATTTTTGGGTGGCCAAGTGGGCCAAATATGGGGAACACATGGCACCACTCACATAGTGACACATGGTAAGTTTTTGACGTAAAATGACACATGGAAGGTGATGTTGATGATAGGTTTCACATGGTGATTGGTACACATGAATATGAGATGGAAAGAGAGGCCACATTGCACAAGTGTTGAATGAAGATTCAATGGCCATGATCTATCACAATTAGAAAGATCCAACAACTCATATTCACATCAGGCGCACAACAAGTGTGAGGGTTAATGACCAATAAGTGCACGATATGATCCAACAGTTGGCATTGACTCAATCTAATGCCCAATATTTCCACCGAGCCTTTTACATGTGTAGTCTTTGATACAAGAAATCCACCCGATGTGGTATTCAGATGATGACATGGAGGACAGTTGGCAGTGACAAGGCTCAAAGAATGATGTGGAACATCCTTGGAATTCATGCCAAGGGACGAATTGGTGAGTGTTTGTGCATTTAAACTTAACGTTGTGGTTCTAAGCCTTCGGGCACATAAATAGGGAGTCAGTCACCAAAGCACTCAGAGACTAAAGTAAACGAGGAAGGTCGCTAAGTGCTCCTTGCACCTAAGTCACAGTCACATACCACAACCTCATCTGGTGAGTGATGTAGAATAAGGGTGTGAATGATCTAGATGGCTCCAGACACACTTAGATTCAAAAGTGGCTTTAGAATAGCTCAAAAATCAAAGTCCTCATATTGAAGTGAAACAAATACCAAATTGTAGTGTTCATCACCCTAATTCCAACAGTACGAACGGTGCTCAAATCCGAGTTCATATGCTCAAGATATTCGTGGTCAAAGTTCTAATTAAACTAGGCCAAGTGATAGTCACTAACTAGGCAAGAATTTGGCAGAATCCCGGTGCAAAGAATCCATCCACTATAAAGGGCCAATTTGTCGAATGGTTAATTTGTCCAATAACCCTTAATTTCTTGTCGGCAAGTTTTGACTGCAATATCTTAATATATATAATAAAAAAATAAAAAACGTATAAATTGGGTGGTAGGCCACCACCCCAAATTGCGTCGTTATATATTATATAAAAAACAACAAAGTGGTGGGCGGGCCACTTGCCGTCAGACTCGCACCACCAACAAATACCATATATATGAACAAAGTTCGATGTGAATTGAACCCATGGTTGACGAGTCCGCTAGCCCCACCCAATGCGACAGACTTACCATACCCGCAACACATTAAAACAACATTCTAGCCAACACAAGATTGTTAGTCATTAAAAAAATCAAACTATCGATCCAAAAATTGTTAACTCTGTGTAATGGTTAACTCGCCAACGTGTATGTTTAACTGCACGATTATGTAAGTACCACTCACTGCTTAACACTAAATGCAAAAAACCACAGTGTATTTTTGGAGCTGCGGGGTTGGACCCGGGTTGCTGCCCAACACAATTTGGGTGTCCACCAACGGCGCATGGGCCTCACCTTGGCTAATCCTCCAAAAAGCTAATATTAAAACCATTCAATTTCCCATTTGACCAACGGAGGGAGCGTCGAGTGGAACCAATCCGAGAACTTAGAGCCAAAACCATGTGGCACAAATTTTGAGATAAAGGAATATTCTACAAGAATATTCTCAGATAATTTTTTTGATGCTTGTAAGGAATCTTTGAGATTCCCCGAAGGGTGAATTTTGATAGTGATAGAAACATGTCAACTTTATACTCAAAAGAACCATAATTTCATAACGAATGCAATGGTGTTGTCCGTTTTCCCACCTAAACAATAGAAATTTAGGCGCTCAGCAGCAAGGAATCTTTGTAGAATCTTACAGAATCTAAAACATTCCCTTAGAGGCTGATTTTTTACCGAGGCAGAATGATGCCAACTTTATAGCCATTTTTCACACAATTTCATAAGGAGCGCAATGGTGTGCTCATAATCTTCATCCGAGCAACAAAATTTTCGGCCATCTTCAGGAAGGAATCTTTGGGGGAATCTTCAAGATTCTAGAGGGTCTAGAATTTGTCGGTGTCAGAAATGTGCAAATTTTATAGTCGCTTGACACGATTTTATGCACGAATTCAGCAGTGATGTCTGTTTCAGCAGATGAGCTTTGCATTTTTGATCATCTCCAAAAGTGGAGGTTTTTGGTGTAGTGATGTCATGCTTTTATTCTTATTTAGTGGGATGATTTTTTGTTGTCGAGATACTTGTTACCATTATGTTTAAGGGTACTTATATGCCACTTCATGTGATATTTTATTAGCTTGTCACGCTAAAGGAGGGCCCATTTGAGTGAGAGTTCCTATAGGGAGAATGTCTCATGGAGAGATATGCCACTCTGGTTGAGGATATTTATCCTTGTAATGAAAAAGAATATACTATGTATTCATCATCATCTTGCAACATTTAATGCAGCAGCCTCCCCACTATTGACACCAAGGCACAGAGATGTAACCCACACTGGGTGAACTCCGTTATCAATGTGTTTTATGTCCTTTGATTTGATGGTCATCATTGTGTTTAATATTCTTTAAAGCATGCACATGTGGTTGTTCTATACCCTTTTATATGCAAATTTTCTAACATCACAGAAGTAAAAGATCTTGGTTAATTTCAGTAGCTCAAAATATCGAGATCAATGAAGGTTTAAACCTATATAATGATAATAACCTCCTATGCTTAAGTGGTTGGTTCTAAGGATGCGGTCTCATGCAAAAGAGAGCTTAAAGATAAGGGCATAAGAAAAATGAAATTTGGTGTTGTGAGCACCAAATTCAGTTAAGAGCCAGTTAAAGGATTCATATAGCTACATGAACTTGGTCTTCTTGATTAGGTATACCATCAAGATTACCAAGAGTAAAAGTACATTTTGATTCCCATGACACTTGGCTTAAAAGGGCTATAAAAGGCCTAGAAATAGTGGAGAAATGGTTCATTGTTCTATTTGAAAGATAAAGAGTTGTTAGTTGTTGAGATAAGAAGGTTGAGAATTGAGAAAGTTGAGGGCCAAGAAGACCAAGGGGCTAAGAAAGTCAAAGTGTCTAATAAGTCCTAGAGATAAGAAGACCAAGATTCAAGAGAGCCTGATGAATGATAGAAAAGATGGAGTCGTGAAGAAGTGAGAAGACATGTATGAAGAACTAAGGATACCAAGATTCAAGAGAGCCCGATGAATGATAGAAACGATGGAGTTGTGAAGAAGTGAGAAGACATGTATGAAGAGCAAAGAAGCTATTGCAACTTGGTAAATTAAGCAAGTATGAGTGTTGTGATCAGATCTAGAATTGAGGAGAGTTACAAAGCAAAGACAAAGTCTAAGTACGTTGCTTGCAATGTGAGATATCTGGATGAGTGAGAGTTGTAGAAAAGAGAGTAGCAAATGAATTTGAAGTATAATGTATTAGAGCACTTATGGATCTAAGTCTGAAAATATACTGAAAAGGGGATCTACATGGTTCAACAAGTAGATGTATGTGCATTAGGGAGTCAGTGATTCCTTTATGTGGGTTCCTGAGAAACAACTTGGGAGACGATTCCTCCTACAAGTAAGCAAATGAGGGAGTTGGGGCTTTCTACTTACTGGTGCCAACAAAACAAAATAGTGGTTGGTGCTCCTATGAGTGGGTTCTTGTGAATTAGGGAGTGGTTTCTTCCTTCTATTTGGCGCTAGCGAGCATATGGGAACATCAAGTTAGGACTACAATTTACACAAAGAATTAAAAATAAGATTGGTGGTTTTATCCCTTTATGGGTTTCCATGTACATCCATCGTCGATATGTGTTCCATTTTTGTATGTTAATTATAATTTTGCCGTGTAATTCATGTGTTGATTTCTGATGTCACTTTCATGAATGGTTGATAAATAAATTGAAAACTTCAAATTGGAAATAATTGTTTATATTGGTCATAATACATATTCACCCCCTCTCAGTTTTATGTGGGTTTCCAACACAAATTTATCTCACAATGCCACATCAAGAAGGTAGGGATCTTCAGGAGAGGCATGAAGACATTTTGCAATTGTAGATTCATTACAATCAACTAGCCACTGCTTTAACATCAACCATGGAAATTCCTATTGGGCATCCAAAGGATAGGAGATGAAATGGGAAGTTTGCAACAAAAGTTAGCTTAAGGTCAAAAAGATTCTTTCCCCTCTGTAAGTTTTGTGATTGAAGTAAATAATCTACTCAGAGGTTTGAATGCTATTCTATCTAATGAAATTGGGGAGGTGAATATGGTTAGAGGTTCTCCAAAATAGTTTTTGTCTTCAAGAAACTTTAAATATTGTTTCTTACATGACATGTTTTGGAAAGTGTATACATGAAGGCCATGTAGTGTCCTAGTGCTACTCATATGTTTTAGGTTTCATTCGTGGTTAAGTAGAAAAAAAGTGAATTATAAACTTTTGAATTAATGATATATTGTTATTCTTGTAGTACTTTTAAAAACAAATTTATAATATAAAATTCTCCAATAATATTTTCATTCTGAATAATGTATAGATGTATTATTCTTTATAGTTCCTTAATATTTTAACCTGGTGGAAAATACTCAAGATTCTATCATGTAGGCATTTGATATAAGATTAGAAGTAAAAATTTGAAGCAATTAATGAATTTAAATATGTAACAATAAATAAATTTTATTACACAAAGTGACATGGTGTAACTGTTGTTGTTGTTGCCACTCATTTTTTTACTGGACTATTTTATCTTAAAATTTAAAAAATGTTTATTAATGTAAATTGTCTTAAAAATAAAATTCTCCATCATACAATTTTCTTTAATTGAATTATTTTTATAAAATATTATCTCTAAATTATAATTCAATTTTCTATCGTTAAAAATATATTTATAAAATATTAAAGATTGGAAAGATTGAGACTTGCCCTATCTATTGAATTCATAGTTTGAAACAAGTCATATCTATTGAATTCAGAGTGAAGTGGGAAACTCAGGACAACGTTGCCAAGTCTTTTACCCATGTGGACGGATAAGATATTCAAACCAAATTTTGGACTTATTTTATTATCATAAATTTGTTAGATAGTTTTAGTAATGTGTAAGGTTTAGTTTCCATTTATTTATATTTAAATTCAATTAAAGGTGACCACATGATATGGAGATAATGCAAAATTTAATTTTGTTCATACCGTTATCGAACAACAGTTCTGTTTCAAAAATCAAATTCAGTTGTGATACAAAAATTAAATTATTATAACACTTCGTTAGAAGGCATTTAAATAGCAATAGTCACAATACAACAAATAAACCTCTTGCATTGTATTCCAAGTGGGCTATTTAAATCCTTCCCCATAGCAAATCAGAATACCAAATTTGGGCCTTCGATAACTCTATTTGCAGTATTGGACCATGGGTAAATCAAAATATGCAAAGCCGGTGTACTAAAAAAACCATGGGATGCAATTTATGGTTTTATGAATTGCTTCAACTGGTAGAATTTGCCTCTAAGTTAGGGGATTTTCTTGACTTTACAATCTCTAATAAGAAAATGAATTTGAACTTGTGCAATGTCAAAATGTTAGAGCAAAGAAATAACAATCCCTTACCATTTGTGTTCTTTGTTAAGCAACTAGCTCTTCAATAACTCTGGAAAATTATTTTTGTAGGCATTGGAAAATCATTTTCCAGCGCCTACATCAATTCCATAAAATTGTGTCTCACTCAGTGGTCTTGGCCCAGGAGGTGATTCACTCAATTAGAGGCCGCAATTCTAAAAATCAATTTATCGGAAGCTTATGATTAGAAGAGTTGGTCCTTCTTATGTTGGCTTCTCCTAGGAATATGCATGCATCTTAATTTAGTTAATTGGATAAGGGGGTGCATACAATTTGTCTCTTTCACAGTTTTTATCAATAGAGGCCCCTCCACTTTTTTCCAAGAATCCCATGGCTTGAGATAAGGGTGCACATTATCACCTTTTCTCTTTCTTTTGCTTGTGGATGGTCTCAGTAGGCTAATTATGGATGCAAAGGAAAAATGATACTATGTGGTATAAAAAAGTACCAATTAAAGATCCTATATCATTTGTTGATGACATCCTACTTTTTAGCTCAAGGTCTCTTAATTATCTTGAGTATTCAATCAAATTTTTTCTATGTATGAGTAGACCATGGGTTTAGTAATTAGTGATTAAAGTTCTTGTTGATTATCCAATTTTATTCACAAGGGGCTGATGAATGAGTTAAGAATTCTCTTTCCTTTCCCTAGAAAGGATTTGGATTTAGGTTTTAAATATTTCAGGTTTTATCTTAAACCTAACTATTTTAAATTATTTGAGTGGATCCATATTTACAAAAAAATTGAAGCCCGCATATCATTATGGGTGTATAGATTACTATTTAAGGGTGATCTTCTGGTACTAATTAATTGTGCTCTAGAAAGTATTCATACATATTGGACTTATATTTCTTGTTCATTGTCAGAGTGTTATTTTGAGAAGGGTTTGTGCTAGATCATCCTTTCCTCAATCAAAGCGAAGCTATCAAAGTTCTATTGAACATTATTATATCTTTACTGCATTAACCAACAGAATTTCCACCATACAATATCCACCAATTGCTTATTAGCTCTGAACGTTGAGTTGTTGCCTACATAATCAAGAGTTTTTCTTGTGCTTGGTTGACTAGTTTCATCCATAGTTATAGAATCAAGAATTTTTCATGTTATTTGGGTTTAATGTGACAACTGTATGGTTAATTCATCATTCTTTGCCCAATTCCATTTCACTTCGTCTCACCCAAAGAATGACTTAAAAATTTACATAACCTCTCAACTTCAAGGTCACCCTATATACATATGGAAAACTAGGAAGCATCATGGCAAGTAGAGTTTTATATACTTTACTTGTGCTTGGTTGAATAGTTGCAGACCCTTGTTCATTTTTTGCTTGCTTTACAATCTTTGACAACATCGATACCCAGTTTGGGATTCTTCTCAATTGTGAGTTACATAGAAGTGTGAATCATCTTCTCCAAATCCCCATCCTTCTCTCAACCATTGCTCTTACCTTGCCATCCTTGTGTCTCTAACCTTGACCTTACCTTACTATCCTTGCTTTTACCTTGCCAGTTCCTAGTGTGAACTCACCTCAAGAATAAGATCTCATTCTCCTCATTCTCATAAATTTTTGAAAAGGGTTCCATTTCCTTACATAAAGAAACTTCGAACCCTGAAATAGTATCATTTAGTTCGAGATTCCTTTGTGAGACTAAAAAGTAGATGTTAGGTATCACATGTGTGCTCGACATGTTTTATGCACTGTTTTATCCTTCCCTTATATTATTGTTTATCTTCACTGCCCCCTTTCTGAATTCCTACTCTTTTGTCTTGCAGGGGTTCATTTCATTTCACCACATGGATAGATCCATTTCTTTCTCCACTCTTTATTCCTCCCTTTGATAATGCCAGTAGGTGTTCCTCACATTTCCTTTGACCATGAGAGTTGAGTAAGTTTATTTGTTTCTTAATCCACCCAAAACCTTCCAAATATTGGTAATCCCTATATTATTTTCCTATGCTTACCTCTACATCCTCATCCCCTTTTTCTGACTCTTTGGCACACTCAACGTTCCGCATCAACCTACCTTTTCTGTGTGAACTCTGTGTAAGTGATTATTACATCCACATCCTTGTCCTCTTTTGTTACTCTTCCATACATTTAATGGTCCACATCAATCTACCCAATGTACTCTTATTGTGTGACCTCTAACTGAAGGCCAAAGTGAAAAGTAAATTTCAAAATATCTGCCCTTATATTTCACTTTGCTTGCCCTACTTATTCACATCATAATTATCGAAGGACTATCCATGAGTCATATTAGAGGACTATCCATTAGAGTTTTTAATATGTTACGATGTTCAGGAGCTCTGATATGGACCAAACCTAGTATCATATTCAAATTCCTTTTAAATATATATCAGATCCATTATATCGAAGGTTGGGTAGACCGGATGTCAGACAGAAAAGCACTCAATCATGATAATAGAACCAACGAGGCTAATTGAAATAATATGTAAGAGACATAAAAGTTGAAGCCAAGCATCCCATTCCTCCTAAGTTGAAGCTCATAATATTTCCTCTCATATTGTAGTGGTTTATGATCAAGATTCATGCAGAGTTGTAGTGGTAATTGATCATGATAAGTGATCTAAAATGGAGAAACACTGACACGTGGCAAGACCTTAGTGGTATCATAAGACTATGCATTGGATTTTTTTTAATGTTATGATGTTTGGGAACCAGACCAGACGTGAAATTGTATTCAAATTCCTTTTAAAGATATATTGGATCCATTATATCGAAGGTTGGGCAGATCGGAGGTCAGATGGAAAAGCGCCAAGGTGATGTGGCTATGAAAGGCCGAGTGGATAGGATATCAGAGTAAAATACCATCGAGATATCATAGAGGAGCATGCATCAGAGATCAGTTGAAAAATTTTTGAGGTGGGTGGTGACATGGCGGTAAGTCATATTGAAAGTCATAGATCTATATATATATATTGAAGGTTGGGAGGCACGGGATATCAGATAATTTTTTAGATAAATACTGATATGGGTAATGTTCCGATATGGGTAAGTGGAAGGTGTTAAGGGAGGTGAGGCCCATGTGGAGGTGGGTACTCCCTCCGACAACCAACTATATCCACTTGTATTATGAGCCCAAGACTTATGATATCAGGGATTTTGAAAGGAAACCTCTGATATCAATAGTCCCGAGGTTTCAATATACTACATGCACTTTTGTTATGTATTATAACTGCTAGCCACTTGGTTTTAAAATAAACCCAAAGCCACTTTATAATAATAAAAGGTTTCGACTGCTTTAAAAGCCCTTTTTTATATAGTTCTTGCTCTCAAGGGCTGTTTAATTAATTAAAAATAATTATTTTTTTGAGGCTTCTGCGATTAGTACTTTGTGTGTAGTTTTCTTCTAGAGTTCTCGCATCCATAATTGTTTGAATTGACGTTTCAAGCCATCCACCTGATGATGAGCCACGGTGGATGGCTCGAAACGTCGATTAAACAATTATGGATGGCCGAGAACTCCGGAAGAAAACTATTCATAAAATAATTAATTAACTTAAAAAAAAAAAAAAAAATTTACAAATAAATAATAAAACTAATGTACATTTTATATAATTTATTACGCCAAGTGATGAAAATGTCCAATCTTCATTTAGGTACCATTTGCAAACCAAACAACCAAATGAAATGAAACAAGTTTTGATAGGATTCTAGCGATAAATCAAATTCACCATAGCAATCAAAAGCAAATGATAATAAGTCATCCATTAGTAATATTAATAACATTAGATCCAAGGGTCCCCATTGTTAGTTACTAATTTTGCATATTTTTACCCACCTTTTCTATCCCTTTCTTGAACTCATTTCATGCCCTTGTTGGTTGATTTTCATTCTAAACAATGAAGGTACACCTATTGTTATGTATTTTTTAATTGCTAATCATTGAAGCATAGTCATAGGGGATTACTACCTAAAGCGACTTGCTAACTTAAGTTTTCGTGCATATTTGGAGGAATGATGATCAAAGGCACGATTCAACGTATGCTGACTACTGAGCTGGCAGTGCTATCTTTGGATATCAGCTGTAATGGTGGAACAACCTTCATCCAAAACATTTTTTATCTTTGATTTATGTTGTATCTCAATAAACCATTATATATTTCCATGCAGATAGTTGTCGTAATCTTAGGCACTGTCAGGACGATATTAGAAGTTTTGTTTGGCTATGTTGGTATAGTGGGTTTTGGAGATCTTGAAGGTGTAGGATTTGATCATGATTTCTTGGAGTCTAATCCCCTATTTGGTCATGATTGGTCATTAGCCTTGCTCTACTTTTGGAGAAACTTCTTAAATTAGACATTGATGTCGAGGAGTATCAAGCTCAGGGGAGCTTGCTAGAGAGTGACAGTTGGTTCTCACTAATGTCAAATAGTCATTGGTGTGTGTTTAATGGTTGCAAATGCTTGCAAAGTATTGTAGTGGCTAAAAAGTGTTGATCTAATGGCCTATCTTTGAAAGAATTTTGATTGTATTGGATTAGCCCAAGTGCTGCTACAAAGTGCATGGTTGGATAGTCCTTAGAAATACCTTTCCAATGATGTATGGCACTGATCCAAAATTTTTTCTTATAGATGTGTTAAAGAATTACATGCATAAATTGTAGCTTAACATGGAAAACTTAATGTGCACATGAGAGAAGAGGAGAAACACATAAAGCATGAAAGAAGACAACAAGACTTGATAACGGAGTTCATCCGACTTGGACTACATCTCCGGGCCCTACTCGTTCAATGGGGAGGCCTTCATTCATTAAGAGGCATGAGAAAGAAGAGTATAAGCATCAGTTATCAAAAGGAGTTTTATTCCTCCATACTGATAAATGGCCAAAAAATGCAGAACTCTAATGGAGAAATGAACGTCACCATTACATTCGTGGCATCAAGAAGTGTTGAAACCATATAAAATTTGTCAAATTCTGACAAAGTGAAAATTCGACCCTCCTGCAAAATTCTGCCTCGAAATGTGTAGACTGCCTCCTCTGCCTGGGTGCACTGAAAAATTGTGCTTAATTATAAATTGGGTGGCAAATTTCTCAATGAAGTTGTTATGGTGTGTTGGTTATAGATCTGTATAATAGGGAGGAGGTCGGGCGGTCAAACCTTGCCTCCTCCATTTTTTATACACCAAATTTTTTTAATTTTCAACAAACCCTTTAATTAAGTTATGTGTTGGGTCGAGCCCGCCTTGGGTGGCCCACCCACCATACCCACCTCCTATTGGTTGTCATGGATTGGCACGTTTTGCATTTCCTTTGGAGTGTGGTTGGGTCCGTGCTCCAAGGGCCGGCCCACCACCCGTTTCATATAACGGTGCCATGTTTCGTGGTTCTGTCGGACGGTTGTGGGATGGCGGGGTCATGGCTTCCCACCTCGTGTTTTATCGCTGCATTATATGGGCTGTGGAGATTGGGTTCAGGTGGCGGGTTTGGTGGCCTGCCACCCCCTTTTTTTAATATTTTTTCTTTAAATAAAACAAATTGTGCTTTTTTTTTTAAATTGGTTTTGGACCGAAGGAGTTTTTTTAACAAGGCAAAAATTTTGCCTGGAATTTGGTTGAAGTTGGCTAGATTTCGTCTGCCAGAAAAAGTCCAAATTGCACCTTCATTAATCTTGCCCAATCATCAAAAAGTCAACCTAACTTTGACTGCCTCTATCTCCTTCATCAAAACTCGGATTGGAGTGTTGTTAACACCATTGGAATCAGGGTGACGAGCACTTCGATCTGATGTCAAGTTCATCATCTTTCCGCTACTTTGAATTTTGAGCTTTTTCCTTGCCACTGATGTTTGAAGATGCACCTAGATCAATCCACCCCATTGAGGAGCTTTTGGATTGCCAAAATCTTCGTCAATCAATTGGAAAGTGAGGGAATTGTTCCCTCACTCTTTCTTTTTCTAGCCATTTTGCCTTGCTAGGGTGCATCCCCTTGAAACCAACTCGAAGGTATTCCATGTCTCCCCCTCGTGAAGTCCTAGTTCTTCTGTCAAGGATGATGTCTTTAGGTAACTCATCGAGATACTCTGGTGCAAAGTCATCAACTGTAGGAACTGTGCCCACCTCTTCAATGTCCATGATCAATGGTGGCTCATATAGCTTTAAGTTTTTCACATTCACTACAAAGTACATTTTCATATATATTGGCAAATCGAGACGAAAGGCATTGTTTCCAATTTCCTCCAAGATCACGGTGAATGGACCATACTGGATTGGTCGCAAATTCTTCCCTTCTCCCTTCACCCTGTCCTTGCTGATATGAACCACACTTTGTCACCCACTTGAAATTGATGGTCGACTTGGTGTTTGTCATGTCAAACCTTGTACTGGGCTTGAATTTTCTCCAACTGCTCCTATATTGCTTGGTGAATCAACTGGGTCCGTTGAATGAACTGATGCGCTTTGTCCTTGTCATCACATCCATTAGAGCCATCTTCCCTTCTAAAGACCATATCAAAAGGGCCTTTTGGCAGGTAGCCAAAACATGTCTCAAATGGTGAACGATGCGTAGATGAGTGCACTGCTCGATTGTAGGAGTGTCGCACATATGGAATATGCTCATCCCACAAATTAGGATGTTTCCCACAATAGCCTTGCAACAAGTGCACCACAGTGCGGTTTACAACCTCTGTCTGTCCGTCAGTCTATGGATGAAATGTCAGGCTTCTTTTCAACTTAGTGTCCATCATCTTCCACAAGCTGGTCCAAAACTCTTCGAGAAAGTGAGAGTCCTGATCTGAAAAAGTCAATGTGGGTAGCCCAAAATGGACCCAAACATGCTGAAAGAAAAGATGAGCAATTTGCTCTACAGTGACCTGCTTTTTACAAGCCATTAAAATACACATCTTACTAAAATGGTCAACGATGACATACAAATAGTTGTGACTTTTTCTAGACACAGGAAAACCTCCTACAAAATCCATTGACACACTTTCCCATGGACAACTCAGAATAAGGAGTGGTGTGTAGAGCCCGAGTTTTATATTAGAGGACTTTGAAATAGAAGACATCACACATCCCTTTACATAGTGAGTCACAATGTTCTTCATATGAGGCCAAAAACAAAATCTTTGTACATGACACAAAGTTTTTTCAATACCAAAATGACCAGACACAAGGGAGGTGTGGGCCTCCTAGATTACATGTACCCTTTCTCCTGCGGGTATGCATAATTTGCCAAGGTGATACAATAGTTTCCCCTACAAGTGATAGTTTTCAACCTGTGAACCATGGGTTAGTTTTGCATAAATCTTCTTAAAGTCATTATCGTTAGCATATTGTTCAGCATAACTTTCAAAAAATAACAAAGCATTATGAAAAATAACAGAAGCTGAAATAGGAGGGTGAGATAGCATATCGGCCACTTTGTTGCTAGTGCCCTTCTTATTCTTTATTACTAGATGAAATTGTTGAAGAAAACCCATCCACCTGAAATGATGAGATTGTTGCAACTTGGTTTGTGACTGAAGATACTGTAAGGGTTGATGATCTGTATGGATGGTGGTCTCCTTGCTGATCAGGTAGTGTTTCCACTTTTTCACACTCTGGACCAAGGCATATAATTCCTTATCATAAGTGGGATAGTTTATCACAGCCTAAGGGAACTTATCTAAATTGTAACATATCGGCTTCTTTTGCTGCATCAGTACAGCTCCCATGGCATATCCGCTGGTGCCGATCTCGATCTCGAATGGCAATTGGAGATCTGGTAAGTCCAAGACCAATGCGGTGCTGATATTTTCTTTCAATGTTTTGAAGGACTTCTGCTATTTTCCTCCCTATTGAAAGACTTTCTTTACACTTGTCAATGTGTGTAAAGGTGTTGCAATAATAGAGAAATTGGCACTAAATCTCCTCCAATAGTGTACTGCACCCAGAAAGCTGTAAACCTCAGTTACACTAGTAGGTTTAGGCCAATTTACAATTGCTTCAACTTTAGAAGGATCAATTTTTAGCCGACCATGACCAACAATATGACCTAGGTAAACCAAAGAGGT
>APFE031194500.1:13069-24002 GCA_000404065.3 Pinus taeda | reverse complement strand
ATATATGCCTAGATCATAACATGAAGGGTGGCTGTGAAGCACCCAAAACATAAGAATAAGAACGAATAAGCGAAACGGACTGCACCAGATGTTACTGAAACTGCAGGCCCTTCAGCGGCCTCCATCCTTTCCATCATGAAATAGTTCAGATCAGAAGATATAAGCGAATCAGATGATCCTAAACCTTGTGAATAACCATTGTCCTTCCCATCTGCTGTCAAATCCCAATTATCTGCCCAATTGTCCATACCACCTGAAACTAACTTAAAATTGTTTAATTCTAGTTTTTCCATCCTATCTGATACCAAATTTGAATAATGATGGTCTGCACCATGATTCTCCGTACCATCTGATACCACATCAAAGTTGTCTGCACCATGATTCTCCATTCCATCAGATATCACGTTAATCCACAACTTCATCCCATTTCGACAATCCTCTGCTCTTCCACTGCTAAAATACCTTCTACCAACCTTCACCAGTGCAACTGCGTCAAGGCCCCCGTCGTATAATCTGAGAGGGTTTCTGAGGTCACACTTGTCGAAATCTTCTTTGCTCTTGAGCTCTAACAGACTTTATTGTGAAGAGGCATAGGCAAACCCTGATGAATGAGTTTGCCAAAATAAAAAAAAATTAAGCGAGTGTAGTAAGGATGTTTGAAAATATTATTAGAAGATTTCTATGATGGATCTCTTTAGGATTTGAAAGGTTGACGAAAAATGGTTTTTACTGTGAATTCTCGGGTTACTAAATTAGAAAATCATTAGAAGATAATATATTGTAGATTAAGATATTTGTAATTAAAAACATCTTTTTCTGTGTAAATATAAAGATAAAGTTCTGCAATTTCCATTTCCATTTTGTATATGTGATTTTGGGGAGGAGGATGGGAATTACTTTAGGAATTAAATTTTTCATGGGCGTCTATGTTGGACGTGTACGCACAATTTTGGTATGGTAATAAGCATGTAGTACAATATTGGTAATAGTATATGGGTGGTTTGGTCTTTTTCTATTCAACAGAAAAATTATGGTGTAGCTAGTAAAAATTTTAAAACTTTAGCTCCAAGGATTGGCTCTTTTCTATTCTATAGAAAAACTATGGTGTACTAGTAAAAATTCTATAACTTTAGTCCCAAGGATTAGCCCCATTGATCAAGTACAACCATCTAGCTAAGAAAAAGTCAAGTGGTCAATTCTCCTTTAAATTCTCGAGGTTAAGCTAGTCAAATAAGTGATCCATTCAAGTAGATCTACACGAGATTATTTTTCTATAAACATAATTGCCACTTATCTTTCTGAACCACCCAAAATTATTTCTGCAATATAGCTACCACTTATCTCAGTGAACCATATTAAAAAACAAAATCTATAAATTTTTTCATTCCATAAACATATGAATATATTTGATTACTTACAAAGGTTGTCTCCAATGTGGAAGATTCTTCGAGAAGCCCAGCCTTGAAAATCTTGGCCAGTGGGATCCCATCGTCTATCGTCCCCAACAACATGCTGCACTGCTGAACATACGCTCATATTCATCACAGCTGCTGCGAAGGCTACCATGCAGATCAACAAGTATTTTCTAGGACATTCCATCTTCCCTTTTTCTTTGGTGTACGCAAGTAAGTAGAGTTTCTCAGAAACCTTCGAATCTCTTGTATTTTTATTTTAAATCCTAGCATCCCGAGTTGTTCTTGAGGAAAGATTCTTGCAAATTCATTTGTGGACTATAATAACTCAATAGTCACACCTTCTGTCCTTTCTTTGTAGGTGGAATATCTGACAAACCCTCTGGTCACCTGATTTTATTTTAAATCTTAGTCAGTAAGGGAAAGATTATTGCCCCTTTATCTGTGGACTATATTGACACGACACAAAGTTTTTTCAATACCAAAATGACTAGACACAAAGGAGGTGTGGACCTCCTAGATTACATGTACCCTTTCTCCTGTGGGTATGCATAATTTTCCAAGGTGATACAATAGTTTCCACTGCAAGTGGTAGTTGTCAACCTGTGAACCATGGGTTAGTTTTGCATAAATCTCCTTAAATTCATCATCGTTAGCATATTGTTTAGCATAACTTTCAAAAGATAACAAAGCATTATGCAAAATAACAGAAGCAGAAATAGGAGCGCGAGATAGCATATCGGCCACTTTGTTGCTAGTGCCCTTCTTATGCTTTATTACCAGATGAAATTGTTGAAGAAAACCCATCCACCTGAAATGATGAGATTGTTGCAACTTGGTTTGTGACTGAAGATACTGCAAGCGTTGATGATCTGTATGGAAGATAGTCCCCTTGCTGATCAGCTAGTGTTTCCACTTTTTCACGCTCTGGACCAAGGCATATAATTCCTTGTCATAAGTGGGATAGTTTATCACAGCCTAAGAGAACTTATCTGAATGGTAACATATCGACTTCTTTTGCTACATCAGTACAACTCCCATGGCATATCCGCTGGCATCGATCTCGATCTCGAATAGTTGTTGGAGATCTAGTAAGGCCAAGACCAGTGTGGTGCTGATCTTTTCTTTCAATGTTTGAAGGACTTCTGTTGTTTTCCTCCCTATTGAAACACTTGCTTTACACTTTTCAATGTGTGTAAAGGTGCTGCAATAATAGAGAAATTGGCAATAAATCTCCTCCAATACTGTAATGCACCCAGAAAGTTGCGAACCTCGATTACACTAGTAGGTTTAGGCCAATTTACAATTGCTTCAACATTAGAAGGATCAATTTTTGGCTGACCATGACCAACAATATGACCTAGGTAAACCCAAAGAGGTTTTCCCAAACTCACACTTTGACAATTTTACATAGAGTATTTTGTTTCTCAATACATCAAACACTTCTTCACATGACATATATGTCCATTCCAACTTTTACTAAAGATAAGAATATCATCTAGATAGACAAGAACAAATTCATCAATGAAAGGCCTAAAGAGATCATTCATGACTCTCATGAAAGTGGCTGGAGCATTGCAAAGTCCAAATGGCATCACCATCCATTCAAACAATCCATGTTTGGTCTTAAAGGCGGTTTTCCACACATCCTGCTCTTCAATTCAGACCTAGTGATAACCACTACACAAATCTAATTTGGTGAAATAGATAGAATTCTTTAATTGATCTAATAAGTCATCAATGCAGGGGAGAAGGTAATGCTTTTTCACTGTGACTTTGTTTAGTGCTCGATAATCCATGCACATCCTTCATGTGCCATCTTTCTTCAACACTAAGACAATTAGTGAGATACATGGAGAAGTGCTCGGTCTGATGATCCCTTGGTTCAATAGTTCCTACACCTGATTTTTGATCTCCTCAATCTCAATGGTCGACATCCTGTACATGCCAATATTTGGTAAAGGAGCGTCATGCTACAAATGGATTTGATGTTGTATTTCCCTCTTCGAAGGTAATCCCTTTGGTTCCTAAAACATCTCATCATAGTTAGAAAGTCATTCACATAATTCATTTTTTATGCACATGATCACAACCCTGGAAAGCATCGGATAATTCTACATCTTTTCCCCTTACAATCATAAGCATGCAACCCTTACTGGAATTCACCAACCTCTTCATTTGTCCTGAACTTACAAGGCTGGCATTGATTTTAGTTTGATGAGCCCTTACAATATATTCTACCCCACCTTTTGTGATTTGGTATTTTTTTTCATGACGGAAGAATATTGCCTTTCTATCATATAGATATGGACTCCCTAACACCATGCCATAAATGTCCAATGGTAACACATCAAGTTTTACCTCATCCACTAACTTGGAAGCGATCACAAATTTAACCTTGCACTGCTTAGTTACATTTATTTTGGCTTTATCATGTATCCATCCAAGTGGGTAAGGTTTTGGATGTGGTTTGGTTTCCAAGCCTATCTTCTTTACCAAGGACTCTGAAAGTAAGTTTTCTTGGGATCTGGTATCAAATAGAGTTTCCACTTTTGTAGGATTTACAATAACTTTAATATGAAATAACTCAATTCTCTTTCATTCATTAGGAAGAGACTCATCTATTGAACTAGTACCTTCATGTGATTCAGAACTAACATGAGGTGTAAGAGTACCTTTTGTTCTTATTGTTGTGATCAATGCTTCATCTCTCGAATCGGATCCAAGGTCTTGCTGCACAGTTTCCACTGTCTTCTGCTTGCCCTTTCCTCCATACTTTTTTGGTCTCTTTTCCTGGTACTCTCTCCAAAAATGATCGTCATCATGACCTTCCTTTTTGTAGTGATTGCAATAAGGTCTTTCTCCTTCATCTTTCTTGGTTGATGTCGTCCTCTTCTCCTTTCCTTTTCCTTTTACTTTGGGTTTTCCATTTGGAGGTTTGAAAGGTGGTTTCTTGAAATGATCATCTCTTCCATTTTTGCCCCTGTTCTCAAGATGGGCGGCCTTTACACTCGCCGAGTCAATAGTAGTTGGTTCAAACAATAATAATGAATGCCTAAGGTAACTATGTAATGATCCCATATACTTAGTTACTACTTCAGGTGAGTCAAGTGCAATGCCCAAATTAATTGCTTATTTTCTAAATTCCTCTGTAAAGCTTTGAACATCCTGACCTCTGCCTTGCCTTAAGTATTGCCAATCCATTAAGGCTTTTTGTTTATAACCCAAGGGATATAATTGTTCCTTTAATGAAGAAATGAAATTAGGCCATAAGGAAATAATATTACCTACACTCTTACTGCTTCGCAATTTTCTCGCCCACCAAACAAGAGCGGTGCTACTCAGTCGAAGAGAGGCCAGCTGAATCTTTGCCTCATCCTCTTCGATTTACTGAATCCTATAGTAGATTTCAATATGCCTAATCCAATTATTAATCTTTTCTACATTACTTTCACTGTTAAACATGGGAAGATCAAATTTGACATCTAATTTAAAGTAATGTTTCTTAGACGCATCCCTTGAATTTCTATGATAATGGTGATGAGAGGAAGAAGAACTTTCACTCGTGGAAGGAGAAGGAGGGGGTTCTTCTCCACCATTTCCATACACTGAACCTTATTCTTCTACCTTTTTCCCTTCTGCTTTCTCCAGTCTTGAAAGAAACTAGCCGACGTTTTCTGCCATTGTATAGAAGGTTTTGTGGAAATTGAGCTCCTCTTCATAACGAGCCTCTTCATCTACCATGTTTCTCCTTCGATGTGCACGCCCCGCTTCAGGATAGAAAGACTTTAGTTTCCCTTCGCCTCTTCAGAGCCTGTTTCTTGTAAGCATACAAACATGAAATTCACATCTAAAAAGACCTGCTCGGATACCACTTGATCCAAAATCTTTTGCTTATAGATGTGTTAAAGAATTACATGCATAAATTGTAGCTTAACATAGAAAACTTAATGTGCACATGAGAGAAGAGGAGAAACACATAAAGCATGAAATAAGACAACAAGACTTGATAACAGAGTTCATTCGACTTGGACTACGTCTCTGGGCCCTACTCAATCAATGGGGGACCTTCATTCATTAAGTGGCATGAGAAAGAAGAGTACAGGAATCAGTTACAAAAAGGAGTTTTATACCTCCATACTAAAAAATGGCCAAAAAATGAAGAACTCTAATGGAGAGACGGGTAGCGTCATTGTGTTCGTGGCATTGAGAAGCACTGAAACCATATAAAATTTGTCAAATTCTGACAAAGTGAAAATTCGGCCCTCCTACAAAACTCTGACTCGAACTACATGCACTGCCTCCTCCGCCTGGGTGCACTGACACACTGTGTTTAAGTATAAACTGGATGGCGGATTTCTCAATGAATTTGTTATGGTGCATTGGTTGGAAATCTGTTTAATAGAGAGGAGGTCGGGTGATCAAACCTCACCTCCTCCTTTTTTTACACACCGAATTTTTTTAAGTTTCAACAAACCCTTTAATTAAGTTATGGGTTGGGTCAGGCCCGCCTTGGGCGGCCCACCCACTGTACCCACCTCCCGCTGGTCATCATGGATTGTCGCACTATGCATTTCCTTTGGAGTGTGGTTGGGTTCGTGCCCCAAGGGTCAGCCCACCACCCGTTTCATATAACAATGCCATGTTCCATGGTTTTGTGGGACGATTGTGGGGTGGCGAAGTCATGGCTACTCACCCCGTGTTTTATTGCTACATTTTGTGGCTTGTGGGGAGGGGTCGGGGGTCATGGCTTGCCCCTCCATATTTAAAATTGCAGTTACATAGGGTTGGGTTGGGGTGGCGGGGTTGGTGGCCCGCCACCCCCTTTTTTTAATATTTTTTTGTTTAAATAAAACAAATTGCTCATTTTTTGAAAAGTTGGTTTTGGACCGAAGGAGTCTTTTTAACGAGGCAACAATTTTTCCCAAAATCTTGTCAGAGTTGGCCAAATTCCGTCCACTAGAAAAATTCCAAATTGCGCCTTCATTACTCTTGCCCAGTCATCAAAAAGTCAACCCAACTTTGACTGCCTCTATCTCCTTCATCTTTCCGCCACTTTGAATTTTGAGCTTTTTCCATGCTACTGGTGTCTGGAGATCCAACTGGATCAGGCACTCTAAAAAACTCCCAAGGTATCTCATACATATATGATAGTTTGAAGTTTGGCAAGGTTCCAAGGGCACATGGTTCCATACAATCTGACATAAGGCACAAGACGAGATATTTCTCATTATCTAAGCTGACATTTGATGGTGAGCCTTCGATCTTTTAGTTGGGAAATCCTTTTGTTGGGTCTCCTCATTAACATATTCCACATACGAGCTTTTTCCCATTATCAGATGTGAGAATTCATGTCATGCCAAAAAACTTTTGGTCAGGAGGCTTTAGTATGGAGAGCCATGGTCTCACAGTTGATAAAGTCCATGAACGAGAAATTTTCATAGACACACTAATTCATGTCATGCCACAAATGTTTTTGGCTAAAGATCTTAACAATCGGTGTGATGGTGTGGTTAGCAAAATGCGTGGGAGACAGAGAAATCTTTGTTTGACTGTGAAATTTCACATCTTGCCATAGAGGTCCAGTAAAAAGGTTAGCGATGGTTCATGGTTGAATTACTGCCACGATAGGAAGAAACATTTCACAGCACTGGCATTCAATGTAAATTTCACACCCTAGACCATTTTTGGTCAACGAAGAAAATCACTGCAAAACAGGGTCTCCAAGACCCCTCTCCATATAGGTGACAAATGGGTGATAACTGACAATGATGCAACAAGGAAGATAGTGTGACCCAGTCATAAGAGGACATGTGGTAGGTGGCATGTGACATGTCAACATATGATGATGTGGCATGCCATACATGTGACAAGTGGCAAATGTTTTTGGCATTTTTGGGTGGCCAAGTGGGCCAAATATGGGGAACACATGGCACCACTCACACAGTGACACATGGAAGGTGATGTTGATGATAGGTTTCACATGGTGATTGGTACACATGAAGATGAGATGGAAAGAGAGGCCACATTGCACAAGTGTTGAATGAAGATTCAATGGCCATGGTCTATCACAATTAGAAAGATCCAACAACTCATATTCACATCAAGCGAACAACAAGTGTGAGGGTTAATGACCAGTAAGTGCACGATATGATCCAACAGTTGGTGTTGACTCAATCTAATGCCCAATATTTCCACCGAGCCTTTTACATGCGTAGTCATTGATACAAGAAATCCACTCGATGTGGTATTCAGATGATGACATGGATGACAGTTGGCAGTGATAAGGCTCAAAGAATGATGTGCAACATCCTTGGAATTCATGCCAAGGGACCAATTGGTGAGTGTTTGTGCATTTAAACTTAAGGTTGTGGTTCTAAGCCTTCGAGCACATAAGCAGGGAGTCAGTCACCATAGCACTCAGAGACTAAAGTAAACGAGGAAGGTCGCTAAGTGCTACCTGCACCTAAGTCACAGTCTCATAACACAACCTCATGTGGTGGGTGATGTAGAATAAGGGTGTGAATGATCCAGGTGGCTCCAGACATGCTTAGATTCAGAAGTGGCTTCAGAATAGCTCAAAATCCAAAGTCCTCATATTGAAGTGAAACAAGGACCAAATCGTAGTGTTCGTCACCCTAATTCCAACAGTATGAACGGTGCTCAAATCCGAGTTCGTATGCTCAAGATATTCGTGGTCAAATTTCTAGTTAAATTAGGCCAAGTGATAGTCACTAACTAGGCAAGAATTTGGCAGAATCCCGATGCAAAGAATCCATCCACTATAAAGGGCGAATTTTTTGAATGGTTAATTCATCCAATAACCCTTAATTTCTTGTCGACAGGTTTTGACTGCAATGTCTTAATATATATAATAAAAAAATAAAAAACGTAAATCGGGTGGTAGGCCGCCACCCCAAATCGCATCGTTATATATTATATAAAAAACAACAAAGTGGTGGGCGGGCCACTCTCTGTCAGACTCGCACCACCAAAAAATACCATATATATGAACAAAGTTCGGTGTGAATTGAACCCACGGTCGACGAGTCCGCTAGCCCCACCCAATGCGACAGACTTACCATACCCGCAACACATTAAAACGACATTCTAGCCAACACAAGATTGTTGGTCATTAAAAAAATCAAACTATCGATCCAAAAATTGTTAACTCGGTGTAATGGTTAACTCGCCAACGTGTATGTTTAACTGCACAATTATGTAAGTACCACTCACTGCTTAACACTAAATGCAAAAAACCACAGTGTATTTTTGGAGCTGCGAGGTTGGACCCAGGTTGCTGCCCAATGCAATTTGGGTGTCCACCAACGGCGCATGGGCCTCACCTTGGCTAATCCTCCAAAAAGCTAAAATTAAAACCATTCAATTTCCCATTTGACCAACAGAGGGAGTGTCGAGCGGAACCAATCCGAGAACCCAGAGCCAAAACCATGTGGCACAAATTTTGAGATAAAGGAATATTCTACAAGAATATTCTCAGAGAATTTTTTTGATGCTTGTAAGGAATCTTTGAGATTCCCTGAAGGGTGAATTTTGACAGTGGTAGAAACATGTCAACTTTATACTCAAAAGAACCATAATTTCATAGGGAATGCAATGGTGTTGTCCGTTTTCCCACCTGAACAGTAGCAATTTAGGCGCTCAGCAGCAAGGAATCTTTGTAGAATCTTACAAAATCGAAAAGATTCCCTCAGAGGCTGATTTTTTACCGAGGAAGAATGATGCCAACTTTATAGCCATTTTTCACAGAATTTCATAAGGAGCGCAATGGTGTGCTCATAATCTTCATCCGAGCAACAAAATTTTTGGTCATCTTCAGGAAGGAACCTTTGGGGGAATTTTTGAGATTCTAGAGGGTCTAGAATTTGTCGGTGTCAGAAATGTGCAAATTTTATAGTCGTTTGACATGATTTTATGCACGAATTCAGCGGCGATGTCTGTTTCAGTAGATGAGCTTTGCATTTTCGGTCATCTCCAAAAGTGGAGGTATTTGGTGTAGTGATGTCATGCTTTTATTCTTATTTAGTGGGATGATGTTTTGTTGTCGAGATACTTGTTACCATTATGTTTAAGGGTACTTATATGCCACTTCATGTGATATTTTATTAGCTTGTCATGCTGAAGGAGGGCCCATTTGAGTGAGAGTTCCTATAGGGAGAATGTCTCGTGGAGAGATATGCCACTCTGGTTGAGGATATTTATCCTTGTAATGACAAAGAATATACTATGCACTCATCATCATCTTGCAACATTTAATGCACCAGCCTCCCCACTATTGACACCAGGGCACGGAGATGTAACCCACACTGGGTGAGCTCCGTTATCAGTGTGTTGTATGTCCTTTGATTTGATGGTCATCATTTTGTTTCATATTCTTTAAAGCATGCACATGTGGTTGTTCTATACTCTTTTATATGCAATTTTTCTAACATCACAGAAGTAAAATATCTTTGTTAATTTCAGTAGCTCAAAATATCGGGATCAATGAAGGTTTAAACCTATATAATGATAATAACCTTCCATGCTTAAGTGGTTGGTTCTAAGGATGCGGTCTCATGCAAAAGAGAGCTTAAAGATAAGGGCATAAGAAAAATGAAATTTGGTGTTGTGAGCACCAAATTCAGTTAAGAGCCAGTTAAAGGATTCATATGGCTACATGAACTTGGTCTTCTTGATTAGGTATACCATCAAGATTACCAAGAGTAAAAATACATTTTGATTCCCATGACACTTGGCTTAAAAGGGCTATAAAAGGCCTAGAAATAGTGGAGAAATGGTTCACTGCTCTATTTGAAAGATAAAGGGTTGTTAGTTGTTGAGATAAGAAGGTTGAGAGTTGAGAAAGTTGAGGGCCAAGAAGACCAAGGGGCTGAGAAAGTCAAAGTGTCTAATAAGTCCTAGAGATGAGAAGACCAAGATTCAAGAGAGCCCGATGAATGATAGAAAAGATGGAGTCGTGAAGAAGTGAGAAGACATGTGTTGGGTCTAAAATGCGGATGCAAATTAGAGTTTAATTTAATGTCAACCTGGGAAGGTAAACTTAGAAGTGCCTATCTAAAATATATAGATCTAGAACGATTTCTAATTTGTCAAAGATCTTATGGTTCCCTTACAAGAACACATGGATTTTAAGATTTCTTCCAACAGTTAGAATATCTAACAAGAATCTAATTCATTTATGTAATATATGAGGAAAGAGGCTCCTAACTTAGGAGAACCAGGTGGTCCTTCCCTACAATACTACTTTCATGAAGATAAATCTAAGAGTACTAATTAACAATGGCTTATGATGCAGAATATGTAAAGGAAGAGGCTCCTAACTAAGGAGGTCCAAATTGTCCTTCTTCACAATCCTACTATATCACAATCACCATTGCTTCAAACCAGAAATGAATAAAAACATAAATTAAAGTATACCTAACATAAGCATGCAATTGAGGCCATGGGGGCCCTCCATAACTCCACAAGCATACCACTTCAAAGGGAACTCAAATGTAGAA
>APFE031194500.1:0-10585 GCA_000404065.3 Pinus taeda | reverse complement strand
ACTACAAAAAACATCTAATCTATCGATATATTTTTATTTTTTAGAAATAAGAATTCTAAAAATACTATTTCAAAATAAACTAAAAAACAACCATTACAAAAACACAATATAACAATTCCTAAAATTTATATAAACATTTTTTTTGTAAGCTTAGGTAGGACTTTCTCACCCCATTTATGGGGAGAGTAGCACAAGAATCGAACCCAAGATCGGTGAGACTTCCACGACCATTGCCACTTGAACTACCCCATGCGGACTATTCAAGAGTGGAGGTCAATACAACAATATTTCACATATCACTTATAAGGAATTGAACCTAGATAGAGGAGATAACAACCATTCTACCCAACCAATTAAGATGACCCCAATTGACAAAATTTATATAAACATTTAAACTTAACTATACAGAAATAATTTATTATAACATTTGGATATCGAAACCAGGAAAACATAGGAAGCATTACAGGATCATGGTTGAAAATTGCCACTAACTGACATATATAGAACAATTATTCCAACGATATATATATATATATATATGCCTAGATCATAACATGAAGGGTGGCTGTGAAGCACCCAAAACATAAGAATAAGAACGAATAAGCAAAACGGACCGCACCAGATGTTACTGAAACTGCAGGCCCTTCAGCGGCCTCCATCCTTTCCATCAAGAAATAGTTCAGATCAGAAGATATAAGCGAATCAGATGATCCTAAACCTTGTGAATAACCATTGTCCTTCCCATCTGCTGTCAAATCCCAATTATCTGCCCAATTGTCCATACCACCTGAAACTAACTTAAAATTGTTTAATTCTAGTTTTTCCATCCTATCTGATACCAAATTTGAATAATGATGGTCTGCACCATGATTCTCCGTACCCTCTGATACCACATCAAAGTTGTCTGAACCATTCTCAATTCCATTAGATATCACGTTAATCCACAACTTCATCCCATTTCGACAATCCTCTGCTCTTCCACTGCTAAAATACCTTCTACCAACCTTCACCAGTGCAACTGCGTCAAGGCCCCCGTCGTATAATCTGAGAGGGTTTCTGAGGTCACACTTGCCGAAATCTTCTTTGCTCTTGAGCTCTAACACACTTTGTTGTGAAGAGGCATAGGCAAACCCTGATGAATGAGTTTGCCCAGATAAAAAAATTAAGCGAGTGCAGTAAGGATGTTTGAAAATATTAGTAGAAGATTTTGATGATGATCTCTTTGGGATTTGAAACTTTCAAAAAAATGGCTTTTACTGTGGTTCTCTGGTTACTAAATTAGAAAATTATTAAAAGATAATATATTGTAGATTAAGATATTTGTAATTAAAAACATTTTTTTCTGTGTAAATATAAAGATAAAGTTCTGCAATTTCCATTTTGTATATGTGATTTTGGGAAAGAGGATGGGAATTATTTTAGGAATTAAATTTTTCATGGGTGTTTAGGTGCGACCTGGACTCAGTGTGTAAGCACAATTTTGGTATGGTAATAAGCATGTAGTACAATATTGGTAATAGTATATGGGTGGTTTGGTCTTTTTCTATTCAATAGAAAAATAATGATGTAGCTAGTAAAAATTTTATAACTTTAGTTCTAAGGATTGGCTCTTTTCTATTCTATAGAAAAACTATGGTGTAGCTAGTAAAAATTCTATAATTTTAACCCCAAGAATTACCTCGATTGATCAAGTGCAAGCATCTAGCTAATGAAAGATCAAGTGATCAATTCTCCTCCAAACTCTTGAGATTAGGCTAGTCAAATAAGTGATCTATTCAAGTAGATCTACACGAGATTATTTTACTATAAACATAATTGCCACTAATCTTTCTGAACCACCCAAAATTATTTCTATAGCTACACTGATCTCAGTGAACCCTATTGAAAAAAAATCTATAAATTTTTTCATTCCATAAACATATAAATTTTTTCATTCCATAAACATATGAATATATTCGATTACTTACAAAGGTTGTCTCCAACGCGGAAGATTCTTCGAGAAGCCCAGCCTTGAAAATCTTGGCCAGTGGGATCCCATCCTCTATCGTCCCCAACAACATGCTGCACTGCTGAACATACGCTCATATTCATCACAGCTGCTGCGAAGGCCACCATGCAGATCAACAAGTATTTTCTAGGAGATTCCATCTTCCCTTTTTCTTTGGTGTATGCAAGTAAGTAGAGTTTCTCAGAAACCTTCGAGTCTCTTGTATTTTTATTTTAAATCCTAGCATCCCGAGTTGTTCTTGAGAAAAGGTTCTTGCAAATTCATTTGTGGACTATAATAACTCAACAGTCACACCTTCTGTCCTTTCTTTGTAGGTAGGTGGAATATCCGACAAACCCTCTGGTCTCCTGATTTTATTTTAAATCTTAGTCACTGAGGGAAAGATTATTGCCCCTTCATCTGTGGACTATATTGACCTGAGGGAAAGATTATTGCCCCTTCATCTGTGGACTATATTGACTTGAGAATTTAAGTATATACCAAAATGGACACCATTGTAATTTTCATTTTCCATTTTGTTGGAGATATTGTCATTGGTGTTATTTTACATAACATCAATATGGGCAACAGAATTTAGTGGCCCAATCTGATGGTTGATTCACATTAGGTAAAATAAAAGGGAATGGGATAAATGGAATAGCTTTTTGTTCATATTTTAGGTAGGTTGAAAGGTAAAAACAAACCACTGAGTGTATATTAACCTAACTTTAGATCTAAGTTAAATGAGGTATAAGACTAATTTAAAAAAAAATCAAATATAATTTAATATTAAATGTTAATATTAAATGTTTAGGCATTGAATGAAAAATTAATATTTTATTTTATTATTATTATAATGATTAGAATTATACATTATAATAATAATAATTTCATTTTTTGAAAATGTTGAGGTTTGTTTACTTGTAAAATTGTAGTTTCATAATAAATCATTATATTATAAAATAAAATATAAAATTGTTTATTTGGAAAAATCTCTATATGCTATTTAGGTTAGGATTTTTGAAGAATGTTTGTTTTTTTTTTCCTAAACTTTCTTAAAACCTTGGTATACATGAGTAAAGATAGATAAACTGAGAACAACCTGAATATTAAGAGAATAATTGATTTCATGTTAAGTAGATAATTACACATTGAGGCACTTTATATTTTCTCTTCTCGATGACATCCATCCATTCCTCTCGTCCGTCTTGGAGTGCTTTGGGTTGGTTCAAATGTTCACCATCTTTTATGGTTTTATCACAGTATTGGGATTTATGAAATTTCAAGCTTCCAAGTTTTTTTCCCCTCTTTTCTTCCACCTTATTGGCTTAGCTCACCCAACTATTCATGGTGTTTGGAGGGGTATTCTCTACTTCCTCTTTTGGGTGAAAAAATATTGAAGATTTAGGTATCAAAGATGGTTGTGGAGGCAATGTCAAAGAGTCCATCGACCATAGAGGAGGGGTTGTGTTTGAGAGTTTTTTCCCTCCTTGGATGGGTACCATGCTCAAAGTTGTAGGAACCTTTTGGTGTGGTTATGTTATGTCTAGTTGCATGGAATTTAGGGGATCCTTACAATCAAACAATTAATATTTGTTGCTCCAATCCACCAAGTGGGTTGTTGTTGAGCTTTTCTTACATAATTTGACCTTTGGGTTCTTCATGCATTAGGTTACAATGCGCCTATTTTGAAGGAATCTCCATGTCAGAAGGAAACATATTGATACATTAGATGTTGGGTCCTATATGTGGTCTTTCACTAACAACTTCATTTTCTCGAAGAATTCCTTTTTCATAGTAATGTTACGTTGCTCCATTTCCATATTCCTAATGTGAAATTAGCTTAAATGATTTCCTATTTCGTAAAGTGAATAATATCCTAGAAGTATAATGGAAGGTTAGGTAGCCTTACACAAACTAGAATAATGGAGAGAAACTCTAAGGTGAAGTTGAAGTTTGGATTTTAGGGTTTCATGCAAAGTTCAACTTACAACAAAAACAAGTCCAAAATTGAGTATCCAATCTTTATCTTTTATGATATCAAAATTAAGTATCCAATATTTATATTTTATGATATCAAATCCCAATACGAAGAAGCTTTTTGCCCACATTCATATGAAGGTTTCATCCTTTATGTGGAGCTTTTAGGGAATAGATATCATTCATTGGTGAAGGTCTAGTAATTCCATTACTGGCCCATTAAATATGCATACTACATCATTTTATTTGTAAAATATTTATTGTTTTCAATAGGTTATTTGACTATTATTATGGATGGGACTAGCACTTCATTAACCATGTGGGTTCTAAGAAACTAAGGGGAGATCCATCATGGGTTCCCTTTGAGCATCACTTGCTTGAAAGAATTCCAAGGGACTACCACACTTGGATGTTGCATGTTAAATCCCTAAGTATTAACAATTCTACCATAGGAGGAGAAATAGTCTTTCACCTAAGGTGGAAGGAAGCAACAAATATTTTCCCTTACCATGTAACAGAGAGACACACAAAGGTGAATTAGGGGCTTTCATGGGGGCCAAGGGCACTTGAGGCTATCACGTTGGAGGCCATTGATAGGCCTAAAGGAACTATACATGGAGAAGAAAATGAATACATGTTTGTAGAGTTATAAGGAGCTTTGCATTACCCACTTAGAAGTTGAGGAAGGTAGGAATTGAAGCGAGGCTAAATATTCTATAAATGATGATAGTGAAGAAATTAAGGTAGAACCCTAGTAAATTATTAATGCATAGAGTGTCATAAGTATTGGAGGGTTGTTTAGTCCTGATGTTACATATGCTTTAGCATATGCTTTATGATGACATTTTTGATATTTTCTTTATGGTTTACATATTTAGATGTGAGATAATCAATGTAATTCTTGAGCAAGTTTTGGAAAATGAACACTTTCTCTAACAAACATGAATAAATTCTCTTACCCACCCTTTTGTATCATTCCACAATTTGATTAATTAAATAGCATTTATTTTCATGTTTATTAATATTTGATAGTACATATTTTATATGTTTGTATAAAAATATTTATTGTTGGGTAGATGTCAAGCTTAAAGGTTTAACATGTAACATTTAATATTTAACAAATTTAATCCACTATCAATGACGTAATTAGAAATAGATATAATTGTTATGTATAAAAAAATATAAATTTAACATTAGTTTTACCTTCATATAATATTTTAAAACATAATATTTTTATTTAAATTAAAATATAATTTAATATATTTTCTAATAAAATTACTCATTTTTTATTTGGCTCTCTCCAATGATGTTAGAGATGTGTAACTTTATGTAACATTTTTGACTGGGTAAAAAATAAATATGATAGACTTGTAAATCTAAACATTTTAACTTGTTGAAATAGAATAAAAATAATAAAATAAAAATAACCCTATAAAAATTAATAATAATAAAAAAAATGACCCATGGTATTCATGTGGAATATAACCTATTTAAGGGGGAAATTAAACTAACATATATCCATCTTCATTTGATGTTATATTTATATACATAATTAGCCATAGAAAATGATGGCATTGAATCCATGTAGCTTGTAAAGGTAGAAAATGATGCCATTGAATCCATGTAGCTTGTAAAGGAAAAACGTTTTTATGGATATGTTCGAACTTGGCATTTGTATGGATCTGTGGCCCTTTTTCTTTTTGTATGTTTTGTTTCTATCATTGAATGGATAAATACATAAATGTACGAGAGAGGGGCTCTTCAACAAGTATGGAAGAGACGTTGTAAGGTTATGTTATGTACACATTTTGATTCAATCAAATTAGATAACAATAAAAATAAAAATAAAATATAATTAAAAAAATAAATAAAATGTTGTAATGTTTTGTGTTGTCGTGTTTAACATTTTTACACAGTGAAATTAATTAATAAGATTTTTTTTTGACAATCCATGGTTTTCCCACATTATTCTTAACCCATGGTTTTTCACAGTATTATCCTCTAATGTAGCCTATTTAAATGGGTGCGTAGTATTTTTTAAAAATTACAATTCTCCAATTTTACCCATTTGTGATTTATATTAGTTTCTTCATTTTTACTCTATCTATTTACCCAACCGATTTTCGTTGATTGCAGAGTAGAAGACATATGGCTAACGCGTGATTTTGAAATCCTACAAAGGTAACCACTAAAGTGGAAGAGTTCCTTTGTTGTCCTGCTTTAACCATTTTTCAATTTATAAGTTCTTTCATAGTCATATTTTAGGAAATCGCAAGGGTTTTAACTATTGCAATACATAACAAGGTATTTCTACTAAATATGGGTTGTTTTAATTTCTTTAGCAGTTATTGTTTACTGCAACACTTATAAAAAGAGGGTTAATGGATCAAATTAGTAGGATGTCCATTTCCTCACAAAATAATATAATTGATTTCACATAAAATTTAAATTTATTTATCAAATAAGTGCTAATTAAATTGTGTATTTGAAAATGACATAAAGAAACCAATAGACTAAATAGTAAGCAAACCTCATTATTAAGTAGAATATTTAAAAATTAACAAAGAAGAAATCTCAACTAACAAAACCTTTCCTCACAAAATAATATGATATGGTTGATTTCACATAAAATTTGAATTTATTTATCAAATAAGTGCTAATTAAATTTTGTATTTGAAAATGACATAAAGAAATCAATAGACTAAATAGTAAGCAAACCTCATTATTAAATAGAATATTTAAGAAGAAATAAAGAAGAAATCCCAACTAACAAAACAGGTTTCATTTATCAAGTAAATAAAACATTTTTAATTGCTAAAATTATATTTAAAATATAATAATAATTATAGTTAATAATTGTTAACTCTTGAGAACTAACCCAAACTATCAAATCTCCTTGTACTCTAAAAAAGTTTGCTCTCAAGAGATTTGATCCCTCTCGGATGCTTGATAGATCCAAAATAAGATATAAATAAAATAGTTAATACTTACAACTAATATAAAGCTCTCTAAATATATAAATATCACTTTAAAAATAAATATAGAATATTTAATTTATTATCTTAATGGAAGAATGATTTGCGAACCAAGCTTAATAAAAAAAAAGTTATTTTTATCAAAGCAATATTCTTTATAGGATATAAAAATAACTTTATATGATTAATGTTTTATTTCCACATTTATCATCTAATATTAACATTAATTCCTTATGATAATATTAAATATGGAAAATTTTAATTTATCTGTTCACTATAATTTGCAATCACAATCACAATTTTAGTCCAAATATGCAACAATGACATCACAATGAGAGCTTTAATTATTGGTGTGAAGAGCCCATATACATGGAGTAATGTGAAACTCCACGTCCCTAGTGTTTTTCACGAGCTTGGGATTCCATTGTGTTTCTTGTTGTATTCTTTGTATTTATTTATGGGATATGCCATCATTGTATTAGATTTGAAAGGTGTATCTAAGTAGTAGCCATCAGGTTAACAATTTATAATTGGGAGGTGTATTTTTATTATAGAATATTTTTCTAAATCCTTTCGAGGGCTAATAACAATATGTTTTCACTCACTTTCATGGTCATTAAGAAAAATATTAAGAGTTAATAAAATCTATATTTTGAAAATATGTAGTGATGGATATTTTAAGAGTTTAGATTATAATATCATTACCATTTGTTTTAAATATATTAAATTATCGAGGAAATATTTTTTTTGACCATGAATAAAATTGTATGAGATGATAAACCTAAAGTATTAATTAAAAATGTGTCAGGAAAGAAAAGTATTTGAACATTGAACAAAATTAATATAAAACAAATTAAAAAAAATATGATAGAGTAACATCCATTGCTTACAAAATAATATTATTTTTTTTAATTAGTGAATGGCTGTGTTGACACCTAATCTTCACGGTTGGGTGAATTTATGTAAATAGTTAAATTAGGAATGTGAATAGTCATTAGAAGATGAACTAAGTAGTCACACCCTTTTGTATATAATAATAGCCTACCTAATGAAATAAAATGAATCAGTTTTACTGCTTATTGGAGTTACTGCCTGGCCTGACATGGTATCAGAGCCAGCTCCTTGTTTTAGCTATTATGCTCCTGTAACTCCTCTGTCCTAGGCTCTTCCTCTGCCTCTGCCTTATTCCCCTCTGTCCTGAAATAACTGCCTCTACCATATTCCTTTCCAGTGTTGTGCATTTGTCCATACTATCCAAACAGAAGCGATGTACGTTAAATTTTTTTGAATAGCACTGTCATTTCATGTTTTAGTGTTGATGACTGAATAACTCCTCTGCAAATCCTCTGCCAGCTCTGCCCTTTCCACGACAGTTTTCACTGTCTGTTTGCTTGTCTTGCTCATTACTCCGACACGCCCTTTCCATGCCAATCTTGCCAGTTATTTTGCCACGCTCTTTCCACGGCAGTCTCGCTTGTTGCTATGAAGCGCTGACCTAGAACGTGAAATTTGCAGCTTGACTCCTTCTCATTGAATGATCCATCGAGCATTATTGTTAAGCCTCCTACTGAAATTCGTTCTTGATATCGACATTTGAATGCGGAAGGGTCTCTGCATTTCCATTTGAATGCAGTATTGAATGGTAATAGTTGAATGCGGTATTGAATGGTATCAGTTGAATGTGGAAGGGTCTCTGCGTTTCCATTTGAATGCGGTATTGAATGGTAACAGTTGAATGTGGTATTGAATGGTATTAAATATGGGACTGCCTTTGAAGCTTTACAAAAGCTGAAAGAACTCTATGACTCACATTCTGCACTTGAAGTCGTCCAACTCATGATTAAACTCTTCACTTTTGAACTGCAAAATAATGATCCTCTTGCTCTTGCATCTGAAGTAAAGTCTATAATGCATGGTATCAAATCCACTAAGGTTGAGCTAGATATCCCTCTTATTGCTTTTCTCAAATCACTTTATCCTACTTACTCCAATTATCTTGAGTCTTTGCAAGCAAATGGAAATCTCAAAGATATAACCTTTGACTCTCTTGTGAAAAAGTTTGCTGAAAGAGAAAAAACTTTTGGAAAGAAGACAACCCCTGAGTCTTCTAAAGAGACTGTGTGCCTTGCTCATAAAGAAAAGCATCCTGCTCAAGATTCTACAAGAGAAAGAGGTGGACGAAGAGGAAGAGGAAGATATTTTAGAGGCAGGGGGGGCAGACATTCTCAAGGAGAAAAGGCAGATTTACACTATATTCGCTGCAAAAGAAATGGATCACATGATGCCTCTACATGCAAGCTACCATGGGACAAAATTGAGCAGAAACGAAACCAACAGAAAGGTAAAACTAATGATACAGACAAAGGTAAAGCACCTGAATACGCTCACTATGTTGAGGCACAATGTAACATTGGAGTAAATGAAGATTTGTTTAATGCTTCACTTGCTTCCTGGAAAAATGATTGGTTGCTTGATTCAGGAGCAACCTGTCACATGACTCATAGAAAAGTTTTTTTTGAAGATTTCACTGACAATGTTGATGGAGCAGTATACTTTGCAGATCAGTCAAAAATCAAGCCATCAGGGCTTGGCACAATCAGGCTTAAACTGCCTGGTCTTCCAGACTTTCTTCTGGATCATGTTCTACATCTCCCACATCTCAAGAGAAACTTGTTGTCCTTGGTCCACATCCGCCAGCAAGGTAACTCCATTCATATGTTTGATGGCAAGCTTGAGGTAAGAAAAGCATCTGACCACTCACTTGTCATGAGGGGAATAGAAGAAGAATGGCTTCTCAAACTGGAAGGAACATCTGCTCATGCACAACATTTCTCATACAATTCTCATCATGAAGAAGCTACACTTTCATCAAGTTTATTATGGCATGCTAGATTTGGACATTTGAACTATGGCAGTCTCCACTTATTGAAGAAAAATGGTGTTGTTGGTTTGCCTACAATTCCTAGAAAACTTAAGCAATGTGATGCTTGCATTCTAGGAAAGCATAGCAAACAGTCTTTTCATGATTCAAATTCAAGAGCACATAGGAAATTTGAACTCATTCATTCAGATTTATGTGGTCCAATTCCTGTTTCTTCTGCAAATGGAAATAATTATATCATGACGTTTATTGATGACTACACCAGAATGTGTTGGGTTTATTTATTGAAGAACAAATCTCATGCTTTCCAAACACTCAAGAATTTTCATAAATGGATTGAAAATGATGCACAATCTCATATTGGGTCTATTCGCACTGATAATGGAAAAGAATATACATCAAATGAATTTGAAAACTATCTTCGAAAACATGGGATCAAACATCAAACAACTGTGCCTTATAATCCCCAACAGAATGGTGTAGCTGAAAGAATGAATAGAACAATCTTGAATATGGTACGATCCATGCTTTTCTTCAAAATGTAAAGATAATGTTTTGGGCTGATGCTGTTCTATGCGCTGCATATATAAAGAATAGATGTCCATCTAATGCTATAAGGAACAAGACTCCTTATGAATTGTGGTATGGACATGTTCCTTCGGTAAAACATCTCAGGGTCTTTGGTTCCACCTGTTATGCTTTGATACCAAAGGTACATAGAAACAAACTTGGTGCTAGAAGTTGTAAGTGTATCTTCCTAAG
>APFE031194499.1:18015-41355 GCA_000404065.3 Pinus taeda | reverse complement strand
TTCAGTTGCATTCTTTCCTTTTTGAATTCTGAGCATGTTTCCTTGCTTTTTTGAGCCTTTGGGGTTTGAACAATTATTTCTACCCCCATTGCACCCTGTGTATATCGAAATGTGCGATGCATATTGGGCTGGCCATTGGCCAGTCAGTATGCATCACTCCCAGTACACATCAGGGGTGCGATGGGCGCAAGGAGGGAAACTTGGGCACTGTTTTTCATGGAAAATTTGCCTGTTTTTTTCCAAATCAGGATCCTGATTCTTCTCTTGTTTGTTTTTCAAAGATTCATCAGAGTAAAATGGTTGTTACATGGCGAGAACACGAGCATGAAGAAGAGGACATGGTTGCTTTACATGATCTGGGCATGCTAACTGCATTTTGGAATTGTAGTTTGCTCAAGTTCTTCCGCATCTCTAACATGAGGCAACAAATCAACTTGTTGCAATACTTCCTCGATGCATGGGATCCTACCAACCAGATGTTCCAGATCAGAGGCAAATCCATCCCCTTGACTGTTGTGTACATCCATTTTTTGACCGGTTTATCGAGGCGTGGTGCCCCTTTCTCACTATCAGGTTCCACCCGTGGGGGCGAATCCGTGAGGGATTATATTTTCCGATACTATAGAGAAGGATCTCAGCCGAGTAGGGACGACAATATCAACATCCGAGATGTCACTGACTGGTCCTTGAGGACCATCTTGTTCACTTTTGCTAGACTGGCTGGTAGTGCGGCTCTTCACTTGGCCAACAGGTCCTATATGCAGTATGCCTTAGAATGCCTTGAACCGAAGGTGTTCAACTGGTGAGATGTAGTACTTCCAGTGATAAAAGAAAAACTTACCAAGGTGAAAAATGAGTGATCTAAGAATTTTGACTATGGTTCCATTTTGACCGCTTTCGCCTTGGAGAAGAGACCACTGATGTAGCCGCAGTACATTTCACTTGGTTTGGCGCCACTAACTGGGCCACGGATGCAGAGATGGGTTGACCTTATGGTCTGACATGCTAGTCAGCCATAGGTTTCTTTCTCTAATGCCTTCTTTGAGTGGTTCAACTGTCAAGAGATGGTTTACGCCAAGTGTCCGTACATTGGTATGGATTCCCGGGTTACCCAGATTTGGTGCTGCCGGCTGGTGAGCAGTGGAGTGTTATAGGTAAAATTTCTGACCATATCCCTATTTATTGCTTTTATAATGTTCCTATGCTTTATTTTATCAAGACTAATCAAAAATCGTGTGCTCATGCATATATCGGACTAGTGCGACCAACAGTGCGCTTGAGAGCACCGGCTGCCGTTCCAGCAGGAGAGGCTGTAGGGAGGGCTGTCCTTCATGACCTAGATGTGGCTGAGACTCTTGCAGCATTGCAGGATCAGATCGAAGGCCTCACTCTCGGTATCCTGGATGTGAGGACTGACGAGCTACCTCTAAGATTACAGCGACATACTACTGGTGTGCCACGTCGATGGACTAGGATTTTACGCATGATTGCACGGGCGGTGACTTGTTATCACCAGCACAATTAGGCTAGGGTGCCCCCTAGCATTTTGAGTTTTTGGGTCATTTGACCGATTTTGTCTTGGACACAGAACACTATGTGTAAACCATAAACAGTTATATATATATATATATTATATATAATATATATATATATATATTATATATATAATATATATATATAATATATATATATATATTAATATATATATATATATATATATATATATATATATATATTTGATTTTCAGAGCTTCATTTTGGTTAATTTATATGATCCTGATGCAAATATTGATGAAATGCTTTTCTTTTATAAATGTCGCAAATTTATATCTAACACATAATTTGCCAATGAATCTGTTAATGTGTTTAAGTTTATGGAAATATGTTGATATTGAATAGAATCAAACTGTCTTTCAAAAATCTTGACCCTTTGGAACATGCAATAGATAGCCGGATTCCGTACAGAATAGACACCAGTGAGATGTAGAATGATGAGCTAACAACAAGTCGGCATATTCCATGTGCGATGGCATTAGAGAGGAGCTCTATCAACTCGCTGTATTTAGTGATGTTGTTCGTCGATCGACCAATACATAACCCTCTGAAACTTACTAACTCACTGCTTGGATCAAAGATGGCCCAGGCCACAGAAGATAGGTTCCACGAACTATGGCTTGCTCTGTCGGCATATCCAACAAATGATTCCAATGGGTTTGACATCTGTAACAAATGCAAAAGTGGATTACCTAACCAAAACGATTTCTCTTAGCGAAAAAAAAATTGTAACAAAAGCATAGGGGTTACTATACTGAATTAAGCATAGTAACACTTAAGGTATAGCCCATTGCAGGGTTGTGCCAGTGGAATCCCATGATAATCCACTAACTCATAGGCTCCTTTTGCTAATACACATTTAACAATATAGGGGCCCATCCATAAAGACTTGAACTTACCTGCTCCCAACTTATCGGACTCCTGGTCGTAGAGTAAAATCAGATCACCTTTCGAGAAGACACAGGGTTTGACATTCTTGTCAAATTGTGCCTTGACTCGTTTCTTATGTGCTTTGTTAGCCAAGGTGGCATCACGATGAGTTTCATCAGTTAGATTAATTCCAAGAAATGAGCCTCTTCTTCTAAAGTTCCAGGGAGAAGGTCGACTACGAGTTTGAGGGACGAGATTTCACACTGAACCGGTAATATTGCTTCCAGGCCATACACCAGTTGAAAGGGTGTAAACCCGGTCATATTTCTCATTGATGTTCAGTATGCCCACAAGAATGAGTACAGGATTAAGTGCCAACTCTATTTATGGACTCCAATCATCCTTTGTAGCATGCACTTCAGGACTTTGTTGATTGCCTCAACTTGCCCATTAACATGTGGATAATACAGAGTAGAGCTGTCATGGGATAGTCCTAATTTGGCATCCAACTCAACCATCATGTGATTGTGAAAATGCGATCCATGATCTGTGACTATCGCTTGTGGAACACCAAACTTGAAGACTACATGATTGAAAAAGAAAAGAGCAACCGTTTTACCGTTGTTGTTTAATGTAGGCATCGCCTCGGCAAATTTCGTAAAATAGTCAACTACGACTATGATATAACCATGCACCCAGCTGAGGTGGGGTTACATGTCATGAAATCTATGCCCCATTTGGCGAATGGCCCAACAACAACTACTGGTTGTAGAGGTGCGGGTGGTATTCTGGTTTTACGATCGAAGTTTTGAAAAGCATGTAAACTTCTGACTGCGGTTATGCAATCTTTGGACATTGTTGGTCAGAAGTACCCTGCTCATAAAATATTTTGCGCTGTAGTGTAACCAGATTGGTGCCCCCCACACGCGCCTGAATGAAAATCATTCAGGACTTTTTTGGCCTCCTCATGGGTGAGGCATCTCCGCAGAACTGTATCGATACCATGACGGTAAAGTGTATCATCGACGATCATCTAGTCTTTTTCTTGGTATCAAGTACGTCGTTACTCTAAACGGGAGGTATTAGGCCTATATGCTTGGGCCTGGAGATAGATTATTATATCTCCATACCACGGATCGCTTGAAGATATCAGAAACAAAGATTCATCCACAATTGTTGTATTGGATGTTGAATCGTTGGACGATAATGGGTGATCACATAGTAACTCCGCGAAAACTAGAGCTTACCTTGATTTGGATTTTATGAATTCCAGATCTAACTCTTGCAAAATTGCTATCCATTTGGAATATTTGCCCCCAAGTAATTGTTGCAACAAGATATAAGTCATGGGGTTGCAATCTGACAAAATGGGAGTTTTGCGAAAGAGGATATAGTGTCGAAATCTCTGTATCACTTGAACAGCTGTGAGAGCCAGCTTTTCAACATAGGAGTACTTGGTTTTCGTATCATTTAAGTTTCAACTTAAATAATAGATAGGATGTTCAATTCCATTGTCTTCTTGAACTAAAACCATTGCTAAGGTCGTATCTGCCGCAGCTAGATACATGTTAAAGTCTTTTTGATAATCAGGAGCATACATTAATGATGCCTTTATTAGGGATTCATTTAGAGCATCAAAAGAAGCTTACGCAACCTGATCCCAAACGAAGGGTACTTATTTTTTCAATAGATGCATATAACCTTTAGCAAGTTTGGCATAATTTTGAATGAACCTCCTTAGAAGTTTGCTTTCCCTTGGAGTTTCTGAATCTAAAGCAAGTTTGAAGGTGGAGGAAAATCAATGATTGCCTAAACCTTACATAGGTCAAGACGAATCCTGTCTTTTGAGACTACAAAGCCATGTAAATGACTAGAACCGACACAAAACACACATTTGTGTGGATTGAGTCGTATCTTGTAGTGTCGACAATGTAGAAATATCTCTCTCAAATGCCTTGGATGATCGGTTCACTTTCGCAAATGAGTTGGAAGATCGTCGAGATATGGTTGAACGATGTTTTTGATGTCATGGAAGGAATAATTCATTGCCCTCTGAAAGGTTTCCCCTGTGTTCTTTAAACCAAAAGGTAGCTTTCGGTAAGCGAATGTGCCCCACGGACAAATAAATGTAGTCTTTGACTGGTCCTGTTGGCGGATATTTATGTGATTATACTCGAAAAATCCATCCCTAAATGAAAAGATTTCACATCTAGCGGATTCATCAATTATCTGGTCAATGAAGGGTGTAGGGTAGTTGTCTTTTGGATAAGCTTGATTTACATCCCTATAATCGATGCACACTCTAATCGTTCCTTGTTTTTTCATTACAGGAACAATATTCGATACCCAATCAGTTAGAGGAACTGGGTAAATGAAACCAGTATGGAGAAGTTTTTCAACTTCTGCCTTGATGGTAGTGGGTTTCTTGGGGTGCACCTGCTGAAGCCGTTGTCATACTGGTTTGACATCTAGATACATCTTAATTTCATGTTCAACTATATTTGAGTCAATGCTTGACATTTCTTCATATGACCATGCAAAGACATCTATGAACTTGTGAAAGAGAGTGTAATATATTTCCAGTTCTAAAGGAGAACAAGTTTTGCTGACATGAATATTCTCTACAACATTTGGTTTGGTCGAGATATTGATGGCGATAGTCTCTTCAATATTGGATAAGTTTTGCTCGGAATCCACCGTGTTTACAATATTCAATAGGAAATCAAATACTGAAGGATGATCAAGGTCACTGGAACAATATTCTTTATAATCTGGAAGATGGGAATGATGGTGGTAATCTTCCCATGGTGCCCCGTCAATCATCATTGACTGAACAATTCCTTCGTCTGTAGAATGTACATGCGACCAAGGATCTGAAGGGGTACCGTATTCCTTAAACCTATCTATCCAAATGATTGATGAGCGTTGATTTGGGTTCACCTCCCATGCTGAAAACATTGATTGCTACAATATTTCTATTGGGCTTGGAGGCAAAATCTCGCAATGATCCATGATAACATCATGATCGGATATCTTCTGAATGGAAGACACCATATTGCAAGTTCCCACCGCGGCCACTTCTGCCAGATTGTTTGAAGGCGGTAGGGAAAAAGTACCCATCAATGTCGGGTCTTTTAGTAGGCCTACTCTGATATTTTGAAGCGAATGAGAGCTCCCGTGGATCATCGGAATGCTTCCCATAACTTGTGAACTGTTGGGGAGAAAAGTTTGTTGGTCCACGATTGTAATTCCTCCTTGGAAAGGAAATGCAATCTTTCTGAAGTATGTCAACAAATAAATGACCATAGCATATATCCAGGGCCTTCCCAATAGGATGTTGTAATCGAGGTTTCCGTTGATAACTTCAACATCAATTTCTACTGTCTTGCCCCCTAGTTCGACTTGCAAGTTGCTTAAAATATCGTATGGAGTGTATGTTCTTCCATCAAATGCTTTCAACATCGTTGATGATCGCGACAAGGGTGGTGAGCCCAAAGTTTTCCAGCAACTCATTGACATAATACATGTAGATGCTCCCTCATCAATAATCGTTTGATGAACAGTTTTGTTGAGGGCTTTCACTTGAATAAGGAAAGCAAGTTGAGCTAGTAATTGAGGGTCATATCCTTTATGATTAAAGGCCACAAGATTGGAATCCGCTGGGTCAATCCCACCTATTGCTGATAATAGAGCTTGCTTTTGGGAGGGGCAATTTTTCAGTACCTCAAGTGTTGACATAGTGGACAATGATTGGGCTAGGTCCTCTACTATATTATAATTCTGTGCTGCTTTCGAATGAGGATTAAATGTTGATTTGTGTACTACTCCCTTTGGTGGGTTTATCGTTAGCTCAAGAATGATGGGTGGCATAAATTTAGTCGAAGTTGTTATCGAACTACTAGGTTGATCAGTAGCCTTGTTGTTCGACAGCTGTGGATTCCTGTAATCTTTATTCCTTATTGATATCAAAGCATCATTTTGTTATTTCAAAATGGACAACATGAGCACTTGGTATGGGGAAGCATTTTCACTAGCAACTAGATTGGTTCCCCGGTTTGGAAGCAGATTAGTTAATAGCGCTGATGTTTTTGAACTCTTAAAGAGTTTCTTGACTTCAGCTTTATGTGGACAATCTCTCGTCCAATGATCCTCATTGCATATCTGACACCCCGCAAGGGGTTTCCTTTGCCCAGAAGGGTTTGCAGAAGGTTTCTCAAGAGATGACTTATCTTGTTTCTTCTTTTTCCCTTTCTTTTTCTTCTTGCCTCCTCGTTTCTCCGGTTTTTTTCCTTTGTCAGTCGACACAACATTTACTTTTGAGGTGAGAAGTTCTTCATTTGCATTTTGACTAGAAACCATACGAGCTTTCTTCGATGTAGCCTTTACGGTTTTCATGCTAGTCGTAACTATCACACCATCACTGGCATGAGAGTCTTTGTTCGATTTAGGAGGAGGAGGAACGAAAAATTCCAGTCTAGGAGCATCAGGGATTTTGTCATAGAGCTTGCTAGACTGAGTATAGATCAAGTCTAGATATTGTGCACGAGTAATGACTTGCTCTTCAGGGACAACCCCTCCCTTTGCCACATCTTCTGTGATAGAAGGTAACAATGACTTAATAAACCATTCAGCTAACAGCTGATTAGGAAATATGTTTTTACCATTCTACGACGACGCCACCTTTCATGGATATGATCAGATATGTGAGTGGCTATCGTCTGTTTGAAATTGGTAAGAAGCTTTGTTCCTGTTTCGTACCTTATTGGTAACTGAAAATGGGTTAAAAAGGTTGTGGCAAGGGTGCTGAAGTTATCCAATGAAGCTCTAGGCAATTCAATGTACCATTTTGTTGCCGAACCAGTTAACGTTCGCTGAAAAAGGCGAAGCCTAATCGAATCATCATTGAGAGTGTTGGATGAACACCACAGATGAAAGGTCATCACATGATTCGATGGGTCTTCACCCTGATTTCCATTAAATTTAGGAATATACGACGGAAGTTTATGAGGAATCGCTGGCCACTAAGGGGCATAAGAAATTGGATCGTTTGTTAGCTGAATTAGATCCGGTAACTCTAGAGTCGCGACGAAGGGAAACTGTTGATTCAGGTTCAGTAAAGCATACCCTAGATAGGATGGTATTGCCTGAGCAGTGGGTCTTTGCATACCAGCATAATGCATTTGATCCTGATAAATTTGGTAAGGTGGATGAACATAACCATTTTGATATGATTGTTGTTGACCGTTTTGAATATAGGGCTGCCCATTACTCGCAAAGACTTGTTGCTCAGATCCTTGGTAAGCTTGTTGGAATTGCGATTGTTGATGTTGCACCAGCCATGGTTGTGAGACCATTTGCTGTTGTCCAATACTAGCTATTTGACCAAGATGAGGGGTAATAGTACTTGTTTAAACTTGGGTCTCTCCGGTTAGGGAGCCACTAATCGGTGATTGCGGCTGTGTTGTGGAGATAGGAGGCTGTTGTATGATGACCTGAGGGACTTGAGGTTGGCATACAATAGGCAACACTTGTACTTGCGACACTGTCACAATGCCCAGTGTAGTGGGGATATTCAACATAGGTAGGCTTTGTTGCATTGAGTATACAACTCTTGGTTGTTGAGGCAGTATTGGCACCCAATCGCTGGATGTAATTCCAGCATGACCCAAATTCTATTGCGAACTCCCATATGGTTGTTCTCCCGAAGGAAATAATGAAAGGGCATACTGCCCCCCATATGGTGGCAATCGAGTACTCAAAGGAATGATTGGCCTTTGGGGACCAGATTGCCCAAATTGATACTGTTGCGAAGGATCAATTTGTTAAGACTCAACATAAGAGATTTCAGATATTATTCCGGATGAACAAACGGGAACAGACCATACCATCAAAATAGTCCCTGGATGGACTCCATCTAGCGGTTGAGAGGTAGTTGGGATAGATGGTACACTAGCGAACATTGTTGGGGTAGCAGTAGGAGGTTTTGTTGTTGCTACATCAAATGACACAGTCCTAGATGTCGATGGTTGTTCAGACATATCTAGTCTATCCAAAAGATTTCCTAGTGATTCTATAGGAACTTGTGATGAAGGGAGACTAACTTCTGATGAAGAAGGATATAGGGTGATCCCGGCTCCAAAATGCAATGGAGTACTGGATGGAGGATCCTCCACAATTGCTTCTATAGAAATCAATCCAGGTCGGAGAGGTAGACCATCAGGTTCGTAAAATATTTCTGGTGCCGAAGAAGGTATAGACTTTGTAGCGATAGTTGTTGGAGGAGTAACATCTTCGGAATCAGCTGTAGATGGAGCCGATTCAGGAATAGGAGCGTTTACCATTACAATAGGATTAGTTCTAATGTCCTCTTGTGGCCGTGGAACTTCTTCTTTAAAGGCAGGGGTATCAGAGATGGTTGGAGTAACTAGAGTCCCTGAGGATGTTGGAACACAAGTTCCAAACAAACCAAGGGACTTTGATCCGGTTAAATGAGTTCGCTTTGTTTGGAATAATTTCGCTTCTGGAGTCAAAGACAGTTGACTCGTTAATCTCTGCAAATGACAGGGTTTCGATTGACTTTCTTCCACGATTGCAGATTATTTGATCAACTCAAAATAAAGGGGAAAGAGTGATTCCAAATTTAATGAATTTTATACGCTTTGACACAACTTGCTTTTTCAATTTTTAAGAGTCGAGAAAAAGCTAAAGATGACTCTAGTCACCTTCGATTTTTAATGAGCTTGAAGTGACAAGTTCTTAGATGGACCTTTTCCTTTAAGGAGTCTGAAAAGGAACAAAAAAGACTACTCTGGAAATCTAGACAGAGGGATTACCAAAGCAATCGCAAAACTGGAGAATACCTTTTACGGTACGACAGTCAATCTTCCCGAATGCTGTGTTCAGTGCATTGTGATCGATAGGGCGGCAAACACGGCTTCCTAAGGATAAAGGATATAGCTTATTGTGGTCTCCCAATATATACTCGATGGTACATGGGAGCACAAGTCCGTACTGGCACTTGTCGTCTCAAAGAGGAGGAATCACCCAACCTACGATGAAAGCGATAGTTACTAGGCTTTACGACGTCGGAATACGTCTCTAGCCTAGACTTCTAAATGTTGTGCGTTAGGTTCCAAAACGTTTTTATGTTCATTAAATTTATTTTACAGTTGATATTTCTTAAGAAGTTTTCCTTTCAGGTTCACTGCGTGATGTAGATATACAATTCCTAAAATACAACCTAAGATGATAAAAAATCATTTAATCTTCTTTTTGCAATGAAAATCCTAGCTACTAAGGAAAGAGAAACGAGATTCTTTCAACATAGAGCAGAGAGCACGCACTAGATGCACTGTCCTAAATCAAAATCAACAAGCAGTCTAAATGCAAATGCACTTGCATGTATTTGTTTTCGCTTTCTTAATGTGTGAATGGAAAAAAGAATGCTAAGTACAAATCTGAATTGTTTCAAGTGACAGTACTAATGATTTTCTCTTCAAAACATGAAAGGAAGATAATGACGACACTTTGTGATTTTGAATTGAAAACTGCTTTCGACACTTGAAAAACTATTGATTCAAATCAAATACAAGAGTAACAATGTAATCAACCATCAAGAACAGTAGGATTTTTTTCTTTGACTGAAAACGACACTTGCGACACTTCCAAATCAAAAGACGACAGTTTGATTACACTACTTCTTTGTAAAGGAGAACCATAAATGGCGAATAATACATAAAAACATTTACAGTTCTTTATACTATGGAGGCTGAATCATGCAAAGGAAGGGAGTTTCCACAGTGGTATACTAATCACAGACAACAAAACTCCTGAATAAAGCTGAAGAGAGTGAACAAAAAACCAAAATCTGGAAGTAGAAGAGGTCTTATCTGATCATTGCACCTGTAACATAGGGAAAGAGAGATGCATCCCACCTACTGCACACGGGAGGTGCGATGCATCCAAATTCCCAAGAGGAGAAGGTGCGATGGTCCAGGGACGAGACTTCAACTTGGTTCTTGGTCACAATTTGCAGCTTAGTTTAGGGATTTAAGCTGAGCTAATGATAGTCAGTAAATACAAATCACAGGGGTTGATCTATTGAGGCTACTTGAGCCACCACCAAGTAAATTAGGATTTTTGCAAATCAATTGTTCAGTTTACAAACAAAACCCAGAGATAGATTGAAGAAGCTTTGATCTACTTGGTATTTGCATAGCAAATGCAGTTCAAAGGCTCGCTGGTTTCACTTCAGGTTCTGTCTGTAAGTTTATAAAGCAAACAAATATAGACAAGAAAACAAGCTATTCGCTCCCCAGTGGAGTCGCCATTTTGTTATTGGGAAATCTAGTGTCCATGGATAGCTGCTAGTCCCACTAAGACGGGGAGCTATCTTAGAAACAAATAGATTAAAGTAACTTTCGTTTTCCTTTATGAGAAGTAGATAGGAGAGGAACAAAGAATACCAACCTCAATCTTTCGCTTGGTTCTATGCTTGTTCCTTCTCCTCTTTGATGGATCTTTGCCCCTCCTCCCTTGGCCACTCCGTTTCAAAGAGTACCTGTAAAGTCAAAGCAGCATAATACCTTCAAAGTGCAAAGAAATACAATCATAAACAATATAGGACCAGATATATATTGACCACACAAATGCATATATTATCAAACATACAAGAATGTGGAGGAAAACTTGAATAGCTTTATTGATATAAAGATTAGAAGAGAGGATTACAGACCCATTGGATCAACCCAGCGTCATCCTCTCCAGCTGAAAGGCCCTTCTTCACCTCATGAAAAGCTTAGATCACCCAACACTATGATATTCCACCAAGAAACCAACAACACTTCCTTACAAGATACAAGATTCCAACCTCTGGATCTCTGGGATGAAGGATCCATATATAGATGACTGCAGGGGGGTGAGTCAGCTTCTAGGATTTTGATTAGTGTCTTCTCTCTGATAGTTCTTGATTCCACTTGGAAATTGATGATCTCTTACTCATCCCTGGGCGAATTCAGAGAGGCAAGTGTCATAGGAGAAGTTTCTAGAAGATTCCATGATCATCCACCTTGCAAACTGTCTCTGCCATTTGTCTACTCTCGCCCATCACACCCTACAGAAGGGATTTTCAGTATGCATCACATTTTTTTCATGTGGCAGGTGAGATGCATCGCACCCTCTACACTGAGCAGTCTGTATGGTCCAGTTTTGACCAGTTCTGAGCAGTTTTCTGTGGAGAACTTCTGGGAGATGATGTGATCAGCTGACCTTGTTCCTTTAGGGTATGAAACAACACTTTTAGGGATTCAGAAGCCCTTTGTTTATGGACATATATGATTGGGGTTGCAATGCCCAAATATGTCTATAACATAGTGAGACTCCCTCTAACCTTTAGATTACTTAACATTAATGTGCACACTGTGTCCAATGTTAAAATATTCAATTATGGTAAAATTCACTTTGGATAGCTCATTTTATGGAGATAATGATTGCATTCAATTCCTCTTTCTGAGAGGAGAAAAATTGACCTAAATATCACTCAAAACAAATAAAGGAAACTGTACTTATGAAGAAAATACCACGTGCATATTAGACAAGGTCATACCTAAAGAAAAGTAGACACCCTTGGAAGGTTATAAATACAAGTGACCTCTACCTCATTTGGATATCATCATAAGGCACTCTTCTATCTTGGTATTTAGCTCACACAGGTTTGAGGCTCTTCCATGGAGGAACATGTTTTCTCAAAGATGAAATTGCAGGGTCTGAAGCTTGCCTCTCAGTTTTAGGGTATTGGGTCGCAGTCGCTGGTACAACACAAGAAGAGGTTGACCAAAGTCACTCGAATAAAATCTCATCCGTGTGACTGGATACTTCTAGTCGCACATACAACTCTCCATTCATGTGACTAGGAGTTAGGGTTTTAGAATCTCAGTCACTCCCTTCACACGATCTAGATTCAACCCCAATCATTTACATACCAGGCTTAAGGGAGTGACTAGCCGCTATAGTTGCTTGCACGAATCCTCCATGCATTTGAGACCTAAATGATGTAATTTGAGTCATATGAATATTTTGCTCAGTGAATGCAGTGTTCAGTAGTTGATTGCAGAGATGTACAATTCATTAAAGGCTTCAGAATCAGATTTTTTAGTATAAGTATTGTTGGATTCATTTCATGGATATTGTGTATTTTTTTTTTATGGATATTTGTATGGATAAATATATTGATCATTGTACTCTCTTTTGTTGAATCATTTGATGTTGAACTAATTAGAAGAAGAATTTGAAAGGGTTTTCCCCATAGTGGGTTTTCCCCTGGTCTCTGACCAATCCTAGTGTCTCTATGTGTGAATTATTTTCCTCTATTGTTACTTTATGTTCTACTGCATTGATGGTGATGATATTTTTCTTTCTACCTAGTTGCATATGTTGTTGAATAATGATGTAAATCTAAATAATGATATGATGTTATGGGGTGAAATTAGTGTGTTAATGAAGAAATGAAATTATCAATGAAAGGAATAATATAGCCCTAAGAAAAATTAACATGGAATCAGATTTGGGTTGAAGAAAAGTGATGGAGATCACCCCTATGATGACACCACTGATAGAAGTAAGAAGAGGATGGTGGAGACCTAAATTGAATTCTAGGTTTTGAATAAAACCATAGGCAATCTTTGTATTAGTGTTTGATGGATATTATGATGTTAGGGTTTGAGAGAAACCTAGGTTTATGGAAAATATATGAGATATGAAATATAGCATGGTCAATATGAAGAGTTCATGTACTTGCATCATATTTGATAAAGCCCTTGATGGGATAGTCTCTAGTAGGCCTAGTTCTTGACAAAGTTGATTGAACTAGTGAAGGCATCATTTTCATATGGACAATGGAAATGATGGCTCTTGAAGGATGGTTCAAGACAGAGATGATCATTTCTCATTGAAGATAAGTATTTTTCATGCTCCTTTATGTCCTTACCTTTATTCAAACTTATTGATCTGATTATCATTTTTATCATTACTTCCTGCATGTATATTTAAGTATTTGTATGTTTCTAACCTATAGATGAGATATGATAAGTGGATCATTCTTGAGGATAATGGCTTGTGTAGGAAGATAAGAACTAGAAAATGAGGCACCTAACAAAAAGTGCTATAAGCTTCCTATGTAAAATAATAAGGTGCACATGTATTTGAATACTACAAGGTATGTATGGTTGGATGAAAAGGCAAGCCCAAAGGTATGATGAGAATGTCTCCTTCACAAATGGCTCATGCATATGAAATTTTGATTCATGGTTCTTATGATGAAATGATGCAGTTAATATTGAACAAGTATCTTACATCTTAGACATGACAAATGTTTTGAGTCTATGAAGCCACTTAATATTGATCTTTGATATATTGGTATACTTCATGTTTGGCTAACATCTATCATACTTGATATCTTGATTCCATGAAGAAGGTTAGCACCTTGATTATAATAAATAGTAGCTTGATAATATTCATAACATTTATGAAAAGCATGGTAGCCATGATGATAGAGGTTTAACAATGAGATTGATATTCATGATCTTTTGTTGACTGTGCTTATGTTTTTGATGTGCTTAGTAATTACGGCATATGGTAAAACTAAATGCCATGAGAGATTGAGTTATGTGACAAAGAAGTAATGTTGTGATCATTATTCTTGAAGTATACTTCTATTAGCTATTTGAAACTAAGCTTTGATGAAATATTGATTTCATGGTGAAGTAGCTTAAGCTAAAATTCTAACATATATGACCATGATGAATATGTGACATAGTTTGACTTTATTATCTAGTGGATTTGCTGATGCATGAAAACATTATAGACTAGTTGATGAATTAAATGAAGATGACTGAAGTGGCTTCCCATTCAGAGGGAGAATATATCCTTTTATCATTTTCATTATATGTATATTCTTTACTGTTGAAATAATATTTATGAACATGAATAGACAAATATGTGATAGTGTTCATTTGCAGCAAAGTTCTGATCTAAGAAGGGAGAGTTTTCCCTTACTCTAAGCCTCAATTGTGTGGAAGCAGTCTTACAGGTGAAACTATAGCCTCCCAACCTCTCAAAGAGAAGGCTTATGGGTGCGACTATGCCTGCTGGACACAAAAATGGAGTTTTGTGCATAAAATTAAATGTTCACCTAAAGGATGTCAATCCTACAAACATGAAGCAAACAAAAAAGAGTTCTATGAGTAGGGAATTTTGAATATTCACTAGGGAATTTAATGAAGTTCTATGATCCTTTGCTTGTCTTTAGTTGCCCACAACGAAGCGTACTTCTCTTCCTTCGGAAGATCCTTTGTAATCGTGGGGAACTGGCTATCCTCAGGCAATTCCCAAGCCACCAGCACTATGAACAGTAGAAGCCATGCATAGTGGAAAGTCTTCCCTTGTTCCTGTGCCTCGTGGAAATTTCCCAGGAACTCCTTGCACAAGTACTCTGATCAGTTAAACTAGACCCCCTCTGCGCAATGCGCGACAAGTGCTACCACCAACGTTCTCACCTCATCTGCGCAACACTTCCACATAACCTTGCCAGCCAATATCTAAGTCGTAATTCTGACTAAATTATTGTTGATACTGGAGATCACTTACCCGCTCTTCTTCTTCTCCAGCTTGAATTTTTCTTCATGACCTTCGTGATGGCCAAATCATTTCTCTTACCCTCCGAAATATCTGCTACATCCTCCACCTTGTAAGGGAGTCAGGTAATTCTATGAATTAGGTGGTTCGTGATGGGTATGGGCTCCTCCAGCCACAAGCACCCATCATGCACCAAGCAGAGTAGCTACTTTATGACAAAGATAGTCACTGGGGTGCGATGGTAATGCGACATCCAGAGCAGGTTTAACAACCCTGCTTTCTCTACTCTGCACAACCACTTGTGTGGCTCCAACTCTATGAATCCCGCCGCTGTGTTTTTCTTCGGTCGCATTGGCTGCACGGTTGCCAAGTGTGTGAAGTTCTCATGGTCCGCTAGATCCCAATATTCAAACTTTAGAACTCGCACCCCTCCTAAGTGCGCTCCTTCAAAAATGATATCCTCAGGGAGCAACGGAGTCTCCAGAGAGCTTTTTATCTCATCTAGGTTCTTAGGCACCCTTTCTTTCCCTTTCTGCGAAGGAACATACACGGGCAACTTGGTCAGAGGGTCCACACCCTGGATTTCTTCCTCCATTTCTTCATCCTCCTCCTCTTCCACCAGGATTTCCTCAAGGTCTTCCTCCTCCTCATCGGCTTCCAAATTAATTGCCTTCCCCTTTTCTTCCATGGTTAATTTAGTTCTTAGAAAATTTCTATGGGACACACGCACTAGTACCATGGGTTTCTTGTCTTTCTTGGGCCTCGGCGTGTGTGACAATTTAGAGATTTATACAACTATCTCAGTGCTTTCTAGGGCGTCTCCTATCATCATGACCTATGCGGCCTCTTCAACGATCATCTCTCTAATATCCATGCCCTCCTCTGGCGGGGTCATACTGCTATTCCACAAATCTCTCAATGGTTCAGGTAGGTGCTCAAATAATGCCTTCAAGTTCAAAGAATCAAACAGATTAGAGTTACTAAATCTTAGGATGCGCAATAGCTCAATTCTCAAATGGCCATGTGTTGTTTGCTGGGTAGCCATTTCCAATTTATAGTGCCTTTTGAATTCGAATTCAACCATTCCCCCCAAATCTGGTCCATTAATGCTCCCTCGGCAGGATATTTTCACAAATCTAGCCCATAAAGTTTGCCTTAAATGCCTACCATCTGCTTCATTTGGTCTCAAACCAAGCATAACATCATGAATAGTGACTACAACAGTCACTTTGCAGCCAACTTGCATGGCAACGCAGCTACCCGTGTGCTGTTGCGGACCCAGTGACACCTTGCAACTGCACATAGTCCTGATATCACGCAGCTCTTGGGCAGAGAATTTTATAGTCCCGTGCCTCCTTTCAGCTACCTATAGCACTAAGATTATGTTTCCTATGGTTAGTTAGTTGGTCGGGCCAACTATGTACGACTTCAATTGACTGCCATTTACTTTCCCTAGGAAGAGTTAGCTATTTAACTTCTCCAACTATACCATGTTGCCATCTATGATTTCCTTAACAACATACGGTCCCATCCCATGCCACGAACTGAGAAAATTTCGGTGATGGTCCCCAAGTCTATCAATGTAACCAAGCTCATCCTACTTTATGACTACGGTCTTTCTATCAAGAAAGTCCTTCTTTATTCCTTCCTTAAGCTTCTTGACTTCCGCTTCTTCCATGGTGCTTTTCTCCCTCAACCAAACTCTTTCATTCATGAGTTCTTGGAGCTTAAGATCATCCTGCTGGATCTCCTCATCGAGTCCCAATCATTCATCTTCGAGTTCTTTCAACGACGTGAGCCTTTCTTCCAGGGCTCCATGGTTCATTACCCCTGCGAGTGCCACAAGGCGCGGACTAGGCATGATAGACTCCATAGGTATTACAGCCTCTACTCTATCAACCAATCGAAAAGGTGTCTATTCGAGTACGCGCAGGTCCCAACCACTTCGCTACGCATTACATACTTTGTCAAATGCTTCTGTGTGGATAACCTTTTGTGGGATTGTTCTTCCCACATACTATCTGTCCAACCTTAAGAGCCAACTGCACAACTGCCTCCCAACACAAGTTTATTTACCATACCTCTTAGTGTGGAGTTCATGCATATCGACGTAGGTTGTTTTCCATATGTCAGCATCCACCTGGCTAGATGTGCACACGGATTATCCTGCCCATTTCATTTATTTTTCAATCACACTCTTGGCTTCCCAAACCATGTGCGCGTCATTCTCCTACATTTGCGCCAGTCCTCAAATCTCCCTTTGTGTGTACCCCACCACCTCACGGGTGTAGCACGCGGTACCCAATTCAAGGCTTGGAAACATTGATTTTCTGGCACCTCCCTTTCAAACTTATCTAGAAAATTATCTGCCTCACTTAGCCCATCATAAGTAGGCAGATCCCTCACTTTTGTTGATACGTAGCACAAAGATGTTGTCATCATATTACAGTTCAACGTGGTTACCTCGTGTAAACGGTTTTGCCATCTCTTTATCTCCTCATCAGAATCTGATGTACAGGAGCTTTCATGCTCCCATGAGACTCGTCCGTCTGTGTTTGGATTTACCCAATCTTGCTCTCGCATGGTTATTTTAGAGATGCAGTCCAAATCATCATCACTTTCATTGTCGCGCACCAGCTCTGTATAGCGCGATCCTTCGACAGGGTCCAAGGGTAGAACTATGCGTAGAGACTTCTTCTCAAAAATCATCTTGCACTTCTTCATAACAGTCACCCCATTCATGTCAGTGGCCCAATCAATTCCTAAGAGCGCAGCGTAGGGATTGCTTTCATCAACAATCTCTATTACTTCAAAGTCTACTAGCGCACTCGCTCCCTCAATATCCACAATGATTCCTTGCAATCTCCCCATACGTATTATCTTCTGCTAGTTCACTATTTGTAGTTGAATAGGAGACCATTGTAGCGTAGGCCTCCCCATGCGTTCCCAAGACTGCTTCGGTAGAACGTTTGCATCCAATCCTAAATCCAGAATTACTTGGTCCATCTCATATTCTCCAATATACATGGTTAACCTCATTCCTCTTCCTATCCTCGTCTTATGATTTCCAATCTTCTGGACTACGTGCGGTTCTCATGGCATGGTCCCAACGGATTTGTTAATGAGTTCCTGTAGTCCCTATATAGCCTTACTATTGTGCAGTAGCTTCATGCATGTTTCCAGGAATGTTGTAAGCATAGATAGGTCCATTTTCAGCTCTAGTCTATCTTTGCTTCTTCAAGTGGAGGCATCAACGAAGCTCTTCTTAGCTTGCATGAAGGTTTCCTTAGCGCGCTCAAAATCAACCTCTGCTTCTTTCGTCAGAGCCTTGCAAACCCAAGTACTATCTTCAGGCTATTTGCCTTTATCATCTCCTGTCACGATTCCACTGTGAAGCACAATGTTCAAATTTGGATCTTCCTCATGTAGCTTAGACCTCATCATCTGCAGGTTCTGAGTCGGTGGAGGTGGTAGCATTCCCTTGTCACATATCTTAGCTATCAGTGTAGGACAATATTTCGTTTCATAATCAAACAAGGTATAATATAGACATGATGGATGCAGTGGGGTCATAAAATCACGGGAATAATATCATGGCCCTCTGCAATTATAGCATATCAGCGGTCCACAACCTCTTCCAGGTCTTCTTGCACCTCAGACTCATCTGCATCTCTGAAATCCTGTTCGCACCACCCCTACGTTTTGGTCTAGGGGTCGCATTTTGGCTTGGACACTATAGGTGGGAGTTCTATCCATCATTAACTTGTAGCTCCTACAAGTGCACTCATCGAGTCCTACTGACCTACAAATGTTACAGAATAATTGTTGCGAATTTTGTGTATACTTCTGTAACAAATGGTAGTTTTACGTGGCGTGTTTCCCTCCTATTTGACAAATCGCGCACCACAAAGTAGGTGCCATGCTAGGTCTTGCTTGTGTCTTTGGTCTTAATGACATCGGTACTCCTCCCACGAGGTAATTTGCGAAAACTAGGCAATTGTCCTTATCATGACCTTGGTCCTTGCATTTTACATACCATACCTCTTTGCACACTTCTGGGCAAGCTATCTTGTCTTGTTTCTGACTCTGCATCTCAAGGCATAAGTTTTTCAATTGTGTGTGGATCTGCTGAACTCCCAAGTTAGGATCCTACATCGAGGTCTCATGCAGCCCCATCGTGATCTCTAAGATCTCTACCTGAGTCGTTAAGTTCTTCTGCGATAGCATGCTCCTTAGATGTGGCGTTAGTGATGCTACAAACCATTCGTGGTGTTGTCCATCTATTAGATTCATATTAGCTTTGTGAATCATGCACTTTAGCCTTTGATCCAACTCACAAGGAGTCTCACCTGGTAGCATTGTGATCTCGTTGAATCCAATGATTGACTACGACTCTAACTTTGGCCTACTAAATTCTATGTTTAGTGTTGCTTGGATATCCATGATTCCTGCATTCGGATTGTCATTAGAATGCTTAATATACTAGGTCAGCGTGTGGTCCTGTAGGGTGATAACCAATTTTGCTTTCTTTATATTGTCATATGTAACTCCTTGCACTTCCCATATGGCTTTTATGATGAACGAAAATTGGTCTGGATCCTTATTTCCTACTCTCTTTAACATAGGAAACTTTATTGTGCTTGCCATATTGACTCGTGGTGGTGGTGTAGGTGGTATGGGTGAAGATGGAGGTTATGGTGGTGAAGATGGTGGCAGTGTGGGTGGGGGTGGTATGTGTGGAATCCTCTGCCTTATCAAATGGAACGCACTTCACGGAGAGACCTTCGCAAGCTCTTCCTCGTCCCCTCGCGGAGGTGAAATCAAAGGGCTATTGTTTGGTCCCTTACTTCCTTTGTTTCTATAGTTTTTTCCACTTCGTGTAGCTCCGAACATCAAGGTAATTGCATAACCCTCTTTTTACATAATAGAATTTTAATCCAAGTATTCAGAGACTTTACGTACTTACCTCATGGTCCTTTGAGAAAGTGTTTCTCTGCCTCGCTATAGTTGACCAAAGTATCTACCACGAACTCAGTAATGAATCCTCTTATAATCTGATTAAACGAGTGATCAACAACATGCATGATCTTATCCTTCGATTCTTCCAATCTACACACCAAATCTGGGGTCGACATAATAGGACTGTCGAGCTTCCACCTTCCTTGTCTATCTGCTAGCTTTGTGATTCACTCGTACAACTCAGTAGGGAAAGATGTGAAAAAGATATTGTGGATTATTGTGTACCGGTATAAGTCTAACCACTCTTCTTTTGTCAGTCATAGATTCTTGTTCTCCTAAACCTTGAACTCGTGAATCCTCCTGTCTAACCAACCTTCAATTTCCTTCTTAGTTGGATTCCAATGATACGACATCAAAAGTCTATATGCAGATTCTAGTCCCCACAACGGAACCATTTGTTGGCTTGTTGGGGCCTGACCCAGGTTCGGAGTTAATTAGCCAAACAAATCCCTACACTACTAGCCCTTTTGGAAACAACCTGCAAAGCGCAGACTGAGGTCTCACCCGAAGTAGTATGGGGGGTTGCTCGAACCAAGTGTCTGCACCCTGGAGATGTTTGAGGGGTTAATTTAGTCCAACTATTAATACCTTCGCACACTATCCTGACCTGTGATACCTTCGTGATCTATTATAATTTCCTTCACACAACCCTCACTAGGGGCTGAGGTGCTTTCGCGCTGTTATGGCAGCGATCTATGCTATTTCCCTGAATTACAATGTGTATCTTACTTATCTTCTTACAGATGTTAGTTAACTTCACGTAAATAGATGCTTTATCTCACATTTAGTTAATCAACACAATCATATATGTTCGTGCACCATATAAACAGTAAAAATGCAATTCATACCCAACATACTCAAAGCATAAAATAGGAAATAGATACACAAAATTGATGCAAAAATTCTCTTTATTAATGCTTCAATGGTTACAGACTCGACTCACTTGTGCACTCAGCTGCAGGGATCCGCGCACTCATTTGTGGACTACTAGGCCTCTACTCACTTAGCTGCGGATCTTTCTCCTACTCTATGACCCAAGACTCAACTCCACATTTTAGACAAGACTCAATTCTTCATCCTTCATTCATGACTTCCTTCTGTCTTATTTACAACTTAGAGCCTCACTCTATTTATATAATCCCATGGTTCGCGGACCATGGGTAGATCTCTAAATCTGACATTAAATTACAAAAATGAGGGTGGAAAACCCTATGACTCATTTACAAGCTCACGCTTCGCGCCCACAAAATGTGGAGTCTTTACATAGGATTATTCAAAATCTGGGCTTTAAGCCCCAAAACTTCCCTTGGGGGATCCCGTGCCCAACAAATCCCACATATAGATGGGACTAAGTTACCTTCATATATTAAGATAATGCTTATGTATGAGACAAGCTTAGGATTGTGGTTAGAACCTCCTTGAGAGGTAGACTATGGTATATTGTTTGTGATATACATATATATATATATATCTTTATTCATTTATTTATTTATTCTAATATGATATTTGATTTGATGTCCTATATGAACATGAGACAATTTATATTGAGACAAGGTGATTACTAGATATGAGAACGATGATATGTTGATGATCTATAGAGAGCATTGTTGATCAAGAAAACTGAGCCAACTCTTCCCCCCCTATATGAGTTCCCAAGGTGAGGAATTGAGATAGAGGGCTCCTAGGGTTAAAGGAACTCTGGAAAATAGGGTATGACCCCTATCTGTTACCCATAGGGTTGAAGTAGTATCTCACCCTATCTTGGTCTTTGGAAAGTATACCCTAGTTTGCCATACCCACAAGCTGGGGTTGTTGGGATTATCCCTCCTCGTCTAGAGAATGGGTTGAGGAGGCTTGGAGGCATGTGATCGTTACCTCTTGGTATGTTAGGCATATCATCTAAGCTCAGGTTATTGTTAGGAAATTTACCATGAAACATAAATAATTACTGAGAGGAATATATATAAGAAAGAACCAGCAGCAACCATAAACACATAAACACACATGTTTATCTTGGAAAACCCTAAATCTGGGGAAAAACCCGATCATAATGAAATTTCATTATCCTTGGCCAAAACCCTGGCCAATCCAGCCAAGTGAGCCTTCACCGCTCACCTCCAGGCCTCGCGTTACAATGAAGTCCTTCCAGCCTTTTATAGGCTCCATTACATATAATACCATGGGTAGAATACCATGGGTGCACAATACCATGTGCCCCAAAACCATCACTATTTAACCTCCTTTGACTCTATCTCGAGTCAAGTTTACTTAACAATTCCCCACTTAAACTTGACTTGGGGTTCCTTGACTAACTTCAGCCAAACCTGCTAAGTGAGACAATCCTGCTCACTCTAGCTCTTAGCCCCCTCAAAGTTTTTACCCGGGGTATCGTTAACCTGACATCACCCCTATCACCTAGGTCTAACCCAGACTTTACCGGTGATTACCTAGGGGTACACATGCCTTACCAGGTCTTATAGTAGTATACCCATTTACATGCAATAATTTTGACTTCATTAATTTTTTTTGTTTGTTTATTGTCGCTGCTATTCTGACCCATCTTCTCTCAATTGCGAGCATCCTTGTTTTGTTTCTTTGCTGCCTTCTTGCCAAGTTTAACTGCCTTTAAATTCTGAGATGAATCCTTGAAACCCTCGCCTGGGATGACTTCACCAGGAGGCCTTGATCTAGATTTGGAGCGTGATAACATGCGATGCTTCTTGTTTGGTTGATCTATATCCATGGCATCAGCATTCTCTTCCATGCCACTTGACCTTTCTCACTTACGACCTCACCGAGACACAGATTTGCTCCGAGCTCTCTCTATTGCTACCGAAGGATCCCACAACAACAACTGCTCCTCCTCCTCCTAATCCTCTACCTCCGGTCTCTTCACTTGCAACAACTCTTTCATGGCCGCTACAGATTGCAGCTTCCTCGCCTTCATCTATCTGCATTTGTAGAACCTTGTTTTGGCTGCATTTAGATTAGATTTGTGAACAAACTATGCATCAATCCTTTCTATGTCTACTAGGCTAAATAACCCTTGGCAACAAAATCATTTTTCTGAAGCCAATATACAACCTTTGGCTCTGGTACCAATTGTTAGGAAATTTACCCAGGAACATAAATAATTACTGAGAGGAATATATATAAGAAATAACCAGCAGCAACCATAAACACATAAACACATAAACACACATGTTTATCTGGGAAAACCCCAAATCTGGGGAAAAACCCGATCATAATGAAATTTCATTATCCTTGG
>APFE031194499.1:0-16224 GCA_000404065.3 Pinus taeda | reverse complement strand
TTGTTCCTTTATGTTCCATTGCATTTATGATGATGATATTGTTATTTCTACGTAGTTGCATATGTTTCTGAATAATGATGTAAACCTGAATAATGTTATGATGCTATGGGGTGAACTTAATGTGTTAATGAAGAAATGAAATTATCAGAGAAAAGAACAATATAGCCCTAAGAAAAATTGACACCCAACAATCTCCAATTCTAATAATCTACTGCTAATCAATAACAACACTCTATCCAATAATCTGCCTCTTTGGAATTAATGGAAACTCGTTCCCCCTTGACATTGATTGGATCACTCATTTATACGCTTAGCACTACCCCCTAGCGTGATACTTAACATGGATCACCACACACTACTTCCCTATCATTGTCCAAAACAACAATGTTTGGAAATTTTTTCTCTCCATCAACCTCTTCCTCGAGGATGCTTGGAATATTCTATTGTGTCCTAAAGCTACTTGAGTATCCTCTTAATTGCATTACCATGATTTTCCTTTTAATTTTCTTGAAATTTGGCCACCAGTCCTACCACTTGCATTATATCTAGTCTTGAAGGTGTTAAGTACAACAAGGTTTCAATCATTGACTTCTAATTCATTTGATTTTTAGTGGGTGACACATCCTCTTTGCCAATTTAAAATTATTCACCATGGGGGTACAAATAGGTTTGCAATCAGCCATCCCAAGCTTTTTCAAAGTTTCTTTCAAATATTTAAATTGGGAGATAAAAATATATTTTGTTCACTAAGTAATTTTAATATAATAAATGATGACAACTCACCTATCATGGACATTTCAAACCATTTTTCATTGCTTCAACAAATTGATATTCCATCTTCTCTAAAATACTTCCAAAAATGATATCATCCACATAGACAACAATAATCAACAAATTATCATTATTATATTTGATTTATAAATTGCTATATGTTGTTCCTCTCTTGAATCCTTGGTGATGTAGAAACTTATCTAACCTAGCATACCAAGTTCTTGAGGTTTCTTCAACCCATATAAAGCTTTTCTCAGTATGCACACATGGTATTACTCTTCCTAGAGATAAAAAATTTCTGGCTACTCAATGTAAACTTCCTATTTAAGCTCACCATTGAGGAATATTGACTTGACGTCCATTCAATACACTTTGAAATTCTTATAAAAGGAGAATGTAAAAAATATTCTAATAGCATCTAGTCTAGCTATAAGGGAAAATGTTTCTTCAAAATCTATACCTTCAAATTGACCATAGTTTTTATACACTAGCATGGTCTTGTTCCTTATAACTTTCCCTTCTTCATTTAGTTCATTCTTGAATACCCATTTGGTGCTAATCATGTTCTTATCCTTTGGTCTAGTGACTAGTTCCCAAGTGTTATTCTTCCCTATCTGGTACAATTCCTCATTCATTTCCTTGATCCAACGCCTATATTCACTTTATTGGCAAAAGATTTTAGGTTCTATCTAGGACAAAAACACAAGGTTAATGTAATGACCTTGGTCAAAAATATATGTAAAAGCTAATAAAGCAAAAATATTTACCAAGGTAGTGGGAAACATATTCCAAGCTGAATGTTGGGCAAGAGCATAGTGATGGGGATCATTGGTGATTGATTAATGGCTAAGGAAAATGGAAAATTCTTTGGAAAAGAAAAGTGGATTTTTAGCACATTTAATTATGAAAATAATGGAAATTAGGAGAAAAGGGAGGTGAAAGGTGACATGTTTCATGTGAGGAGTAAAATGAAGGAAAATAATGGAAAATTAAGAAAATAGAGGCCTAATTAATAAAAAGGCTTATGAGGATCAGTTCAAAGAATTTTGTTAGTTTAGTTATGGAGCTCTCTCTCTATTCTCTCTCTCTCATACTCTTGGAAACTTAGAGTTTTCTTGGAGAACTGTTGGAGGAGTGTGGCATATTGAGAGTTTTGCAGAAAGAAGGTAAAGGAAGAGTAGGAAATCACAAGAGGAAATTAGGATCAATAGATATAATGAGTTTTTCTTGCAGGTACTGAGTTACATGTATGTTTTCCTGACTAGTTTTTGCATGCATGACATATGCATGTGTTTTCTTGGTTATGGTCTGTCATTGGTATGGAGGATTGCCTAGATTGACAATGGATTTTCCTAGCCTTTCCATTTCCTAGATAGCCATGGTGTTGTGGGTTCATTTCATTGTTTTTATGGTTGGTTCTCATGTTTCCTTTAGGTTGGGTTGAGTTACTAGTTCCTGGAAGCCCTGGTTGGACAAATGCTCTAGAAGCCCTGTAATAACTTGGGTTGAGTTACTAGTCCTGGAAGCCTTGGTTGGAAAAATACTCTAGAAGCCCTTGATGAGTTGAGTTACTAGTCCTGGAAGCTCTGGTTGGAAAAATTCTCTGGAAGCCCGATGGTAGTTGTGGTTTGAGTTACTAGTCCTGGAAGCCTTGGTTGGAAAAAATGCTCTGGAGCCTTGGAAGGCTTGGGCAGAGACCAATATGGTGATGGTTTGTGATGTCCAACTCTGAGGTGGAATCAATGTTTGATGGGTTGAGTTGGTTTGGCCTTTGGAAGCCTTAGTTCAATTTTGAATTATTGTTCCATGAGATCCCACATTCATTCTTGGAATATGGCACGGGGGTGACTGGTTGAAGAGATTTTTGGCTTAGCCTTGTCTATGGTGAGGTGGTTCGTGGATGTCCCACACCTAGTTGGCCTTTGCATCATCAATATGAGGTTATTTCTCCTTATTAATTAATTAGTATTACATTGCTTTAAATGTGGATTGTATGGTTATTGTTTCCTTGGTATTTTTGTTGTTATTATGCTGGTTATGAACATGTATTATGGAAATGGCTATGTATGGCTCTCATCATGTTTTTACTTGTAAATGAACGAGCAATGTATATATGGCCTAATAGATGAAATTGTAGCTAATGTGTTGAGGCATCAATTCTTCTTAGTGATTCTTAGATAAGTATGATACCTCTATGCTCAGTTATAGTGTTAAGACCTGAAGCTTTTATGTTTGTGACATGTTTGATGAAATGCCTGTCATGGCTAGTAGGGGTCTAGTTTAGTCCTTGTTAATGTTTTTACAAATGTATCTTTGTTCCACTGTGAAAATTCATTTCTAAGGGTGTTATTGAGTTATAGGTACTGACCTGGGCTCTAGGCCTGAAAAAGTGGCACAAACCCTAGAGTCACAAGCACAACACTGTGGAAACGATTCCCCAGATGCTCCCTTGCCCATGCTATGGGAGCATATGGAGCCTCCTAGACGCACCCTAGTCCAGATTATAGGAGTGTCTAGGGGTTTGATGCATTAATACTTTAATTGGTATCAGGTGTTCTTTACCTTAGTGGTTGGGATGGCTCCTAGTAGTTCTATTTCTCATGAGGAAGGTCTATGTGATGTGTCCCGCTAGTTCCACTTCCTTAATTGACACATACAGATTCAAATCATATCATAGTAACTTTTCATCACATGTTTACCCTGGTTGGTTGGTTCCTTGGGTATATGTGCAAGGAGGGTGTTATAGAGTGGTATCAGAGCATGGTTCACCCTTCGAACTGGATGAGATGTGTGTCGGTCATTTATTCATGCTAGTTGCATATGTGTTTTTTTTGTGTAAGACCATGTGCTCATGTTAATTGTATGGTATGGGTTATTGTAGTGAGGTCTCCATGGGAAGTTGATGGTGTTGCTTTGGAGTGTGTTGCATGAATTGATGGTTGATTATGCATTGTTTATGCACATTAGTATTCACATGTGGTCAAGTGTACATTGATGTGGTGGTTGTTTCCATGCATGAGGTCATGGTATGTGTAGCTGATATGGTCATGCATTGATTACTGGAATCTAGCTAGAATGATGGTTATATGGTTATATGCCTATGTGTTATATTTATATATGTTGTCATGATTATGTTATACATGTATTACGCTGATTTGGTTATCATGTAGACGAGGTATCCTCCACGAATTATGCTAATGTATGTGGGTTTCTTGTGATTTTGTTTAGCTGACATGATATTCCTTGCAGGAAGAATATCATTGATGAATGGAAATATGGTAAAGTACAGTTTCGAAAACTCTCCCTATAGATCAGAGGAGCAGCATGGTGTTGGGAACTCTTCTAATTTGGTAGACACACTGAGAAGATTAAAGGAAGACATAAGGAGTTGTAAGGCATACAATGACAGAATCATACAAGAACAAGAGAAACAAGCAGAGGTAAATGCAGTGATACTTCATAGTTTGTTAGAATTACAGCAACAAGGACTACTTCAGATCAAACATGAACATGAGGATAGAACTAACGGAGCATATGGTAGCAGGTGTCATGGTGAGTACAAGTTAGATAGTGATGACACGATAAGAGATGACAGGTTCTTGGACACTTTGTATAGGTGAGGTGATAGACACAGGTACTATTCTAGTTCTAGTTCTGACAAGCACTATGATCATCATCATTATCATGCTTATAGGAGTGATAGGGGATATTTTCCAGACAATTTTAAGAAAGAAAAGCCTCCTACCAATGATGGAGAGATGAAGAAATCATAGGATGCAGAGGCATGGTTGCTTGGTATGAGGAAGTTCTTCAAATTGCATGACTATTCATAGAACATAAAAGCCATAACAACTACATTCAATCTCAAAGGTAAAACAAATATCTGGTGGGAAGATGTAAAGAACGTGAGAGATATTTATGAGGAGGAGTTGACTTGGGGTGAATTTGAGAGACTATTGAGTAAGAATTACCTATTGGAGAGGTACTATGGTAATAGGTAAAAAGAATTCTATAAGCTAAAGATGGGATCCATGACCGATGAGGAGTACACTAGAAAGTTCCTGGAGCTATTTTGGTATATGCCATTGCAACAACCTTGGTGAAAATTCCATGTAATAAAAGTAAATAAAGGGAAAATAATAACCACGGATGATGGGACACTTATTCCAAGCTTAATGTTGGGAAAAATCCTAGTGATGGGGATAACTTATGATTGTTTATGGATAAGAAAATTGGCAAAGGAAATGACTAAGCCTTTGGAAAGGAATATTGGCATTTTTCACACATTTATTTATGAAAATAATGGAAATTAGGAGAAAAGGGAGGTGAAAGGTCACAGGTTTCATGTGAGGATGAAATTGAAGGAAAACAATTGAAAATGAAGAAAATATAGGCCTCATTCATAAAAATTCTTCTGAGGATCAGTTGTTAACCATTTGTCAATTTAGTTTTGGAGCTCTCTCATTATTCTCTCTCTCTCATACTCTTGGAGAATTAGAGTTTTCTTGGAGAACTCTTGGTGGGTGTGACATAATAGGATTCTAGGAGAAAGGAGGCAAAGTAAGAGTAGGAAAGCGTAAGAGGGCATCGATATAAAAAACTACGTTAGATTTTTTGTTGGTATGGGGTCCCTTGGGTCAGTTTTGGGGTTAAAAACCTAGGTTTTGTTGTAAATTTTGGTGAAAAGATGTAAAGTATCCACAAATTGTGTATGCAGAGTGTGTAGAGAGTTAGAAGTTAAAAGGGGTTTAGCCTCTTCTTTATGTAAATTCAAGTCGGTTTTGAGATCTACCCATGGTCCGCAGACCATGGGATTGTATGAAGAAAAGCTATAAATAAGTGGGTCTTAGAGAGTCTAAGGAAAGTAACGAATGATGGATGTAATGGGTCAATAGAAGATAGCACAAAGAAGGGAGTCGTAGAGGAAGGATGTTGGACGTGGGATCTCCCCAAGGCAAGTTTTTGGCTTAAAGCCCATGTTTTGACTAAGTCCATTGTAAGGACTTCGCAAATTGTGGGTGCGGAGCGCGAAGCTGTAATAGAGTCATAGGGTTGTTCGCACTTACTTTTGTAAATGTTGTATCGCTTTGAGAAATCTACATTTAGTATAAATAGAGCGAAGCTCTAAGAGGAATAACATGAGTATTTACTGCAGTTGAGCACGCAGAGGCCTTGTAGTCCGCAGCTGAGTGCGCAGACACTTGCAGTTGAGTGTGCAGGGCAGTTTGAGTCTCTACCCATTAGAAGTAATAATAAAGAGAAGTTTTACCATATTTTTGTGTATCTTTTCCTGTTTTATGCATTAAAGTATTTTGGGTGTGAATTACAAGTTTACTATTTATTTACTGCATGAACTTATATGAACGTGATGAATCACTAAACATAATTTAAGGTATTTGTTTATGCGAAGATAACTAATAAGTAAGATTTGTGGTGTGACTTGGGGAAATAGTGCAAATGGCTTCTCCTACAGCGTGAAAGCCCCATAGCCCCTAGATTAGGGCTGCGCGAAGGTGAATAATCAAGGCACGAAGGCCTCGCAGGCCAGGGAAGTGTGTGAAGTAACCTTTGCAAAGGCATTCACAGTTGGACTAAATCAACCCCTCAGACATCTCAAGGGTGCGGAAACCTGGTTCTAGCATCCCTCAGTCCATGCTCTGCGGGCTCTTACTGAAAGGGCCAATAGTACAAGGATTTGTTTAGCTAATTAACTCCAAACCTGGGTGAGGCCCCAACAAGCCAAAAAATTGTTCCATTGCCAGGACCAGAATCTACATAGAGATGTCTGATGTCATATCATTGGAATACAACTAAGAAATAAATTTAAGGTTGGTTGGACAGGAGAATTCACGAGTTTGTGGTGTAGGAGAACCAGAATCCATGGCTATCGAAAGAAGAGTGGTTAGGTTGCTACCTGTACACAGAGATCCATGAAATTTTCTTTGCTTCTTTCCCTACTGAGCTGTATGAGTTGATGGCGAAGTTAGCAGATAGCTAGGGAAGGTGAAAAATCGACAATCCTATTGTGTTGACCCTAGAGTTGGTGCACATATTGGAAGCATCAGAGGATAAGATCGCGCACGCTGTTGATCATTGGCTTGATCAAATTATAGGAGGATTCATTATTGAATTTGCGGTAGATACTTCAGTCAGCTATAGCGAGGTAGAGTGACACATCCTCAAAGAACTGCGAGGTAAGTACGTTAAGTATTTGAACACTTGGATTAAAATGCTACTGTGTGAAAAGCGAATTATGCGAATATATTAATGTTCGGGGCTATGCAAAGTGGGAGAATTTACAGAAACGAAGGTAGTATAGAACTAGAAACTATCCCCTTGACTTCACCTCCACGAGGCGACGAGGAGGAGCTCACGAAGGTCTCACCAAGAAGTTCGATCAATTTGATAAGGCAGAGGATTCTGCACATACCACCTCCACCCACACCAACACTAGCTTCACCCCCATCTTCGCCTATACCACCTCTGTCACCACCACGAGCTAACATGACAAGCACGATAAAGTTGTTGATGTTCAAGGGAGTAGGAAATGAAGATCCAGACCAGTTTTGATTCATGATAAAAGTTGTGTGGGAAGTGCAGGGAGTTGCAGAGTGAAAATATAACTAAAGCAACGTTGGTTAGTGCTTTGCAGGATTGCGCACAGACTTGGTATATTAAGCATTCTAATGACAATTTGAATGTAGGGATTGTAGACATTGAAACTATGCTGAACAAAGAATTTAGCAGGCCGAAGTCAGAGGTGTAATCAATCACTGGGTTCAAGGAGATCACAATGCTACCAGGCAAGACTCCCTGGGAATTAGATCAGAGATTGAAGTGCATGATTCGTGAAGCTAACATGACTTTGATGGATGGATAACACCGTGAATGGTTTGTAGCATTGCTAACGCCGCATTTAAGGAACACATTGTCACAACAAAGGTTAATAACTTAGGCAGAGGCCTTGGAAATTGTGATGAGGCTGCATGAAACCCTAATATAGGATCCAAACTTGGGAGTTCAACAGATCCATGTGTAGTTGAAGAACATGTGCCTTGAGATGCAGAGTCTAAAACAAGATAGGACAGCTCACAGTGAAGTGCACAATGAGGTATGGTGTGTTAAATGTAAGGGTTAGGGTCATGACAACGACCACTATCCAGTGTTCATGAATTACCTCGCAAGAGGAGGACTGATGCCGTTAAGACCGGAGGCCCAAGAAGGACATAGCGTGGTGCCTGCATTGTGGTGAGTGATTTGTCAAATAGGAGGAAAGCATGCTATGGACAACTGCCATTTGTTTTAGAAGTACACGCAGAATTCACAACAATTGTTTTGTAATTTTTGTAGGTCAGTGGGACACGATGAGCGCATTTGTAGAAGCTATGAGTTGATGATGGACAGGACTCCCACCTACAGAGTTCAAGCTAAAACACAACCCCTTGACCAGAATGCAGGCATGGTGCGAACCAGATTTTAGGGGCGTAGACAAGGCCAAGGTGGAGGAGGACTGGGAAGAGGTCACAGACAGCTGATATGTTATAATTGTAGGGAACCATGACATTATGTTCGTGATTGTACGAATCCAACGTGCCCATCATGCTTGTATTGTACATTGTTTGATCATGAGATGGAGGGTTGTCCCACACTGATAGAAAGACTACGTGACAAGGGAGTGCTTCAACCTCCGTCGACTCAGAACCTACAAATGATGAGGTCTGAGCTACACAAGGAAGACCCTAACATGAACATTGTGCTCTGAAGTGTGGTTATGATAGGGGATGATAAAGGCAAGCAGCGTGAAGATAGTACATGGGTTTGCAAGGCTCTGATGAAAGAACTAGAGTTTGCTTTGGAGCGTGCTAAGGAAACCTTCATGGAATTTAGGAAGGGCTTCGTTGATGCCTCCACTTTAGGAAACAAAGACAAACCAGAGCCAGAAATGGACCCATCAATGCTCACGACGTTCCTAGAAACATGCATGAACCTGCTACGTGATATCAAGGTTGTAAAGGGATTGTAGGAACTCATTAATGGATGCTTTGAGACTGCGCGAGGAGAACCCTGTGTATTCTCGAAGATTGGAAAGCATGCGATGAGGACGGGAAGAGAAATGAGATTGATCGTACAGATTGGAGAACGCAAGATGGACCAAGTGATTTTGGATTTAGGATCGGACGTGAATGTTCTGCCGAAGCAGACATGGGAGTGCGTGGGAAGGCCTATGCTGCAATGGTCTCCTATCCAGCTGCGAATGGTGAACTAGCAAAAGATAATACCTATGGGGAGATTGCAGGGACTCACTGTGGATATTGAAGGAGCAAGCGTGCTAGTAGATTTTGAAGTGATAGAGATTGTTGATGACAACAATCCCTACCCTGCGCAATTAGGAATAGAGTGGGCCAATGACATGAATAGGGTGAAAAATCTAAAGAAGCACAAGATGATTTTTGAGAAAAAGTCACTGCGCATAGTCATACCTTTGGATCCTACAGAAGGATCGCGCTACATGGAGCCAATGCGCGACTATTAAAGTGATGACGGCTTAGACTGCATCTACAAGATAACTGCGTGAGAGAAAGATTGGGTAAATCCCACCGTGGATGGACAAATCTCATGGGAGTGCGAAAGCTCCTGTACATTGGATTCGGATGAAGAGATAGAGTGATGGAAGAACCAGTTACACGAGGTAACCACACTGAACTGCAACATGATGACAAGATTGCTACACTGCATATCAATGGAAGTAAGGGATTTGCCTACGTATGATGGGTTAAACGAGGTAGATGCCTTCCTGAGTAGATTTGAAAGAGAGGTGCTGGAACAACAAAGTTTCAAGGCTTTGAAATGGGTGCTATGCACTACGCTGATGAGGTGGTGGGGCACGCACCAAGGAAGCTTTGACGACTAGCGCGAATACGGGAGAATGATGCACATGTGTTTTGGGAAGCCTCGGATGTGTCTAAAAGATAAGTATGATGGACGAAATGAACCGCACGCGCATCTATCCATATGGGTACAGGCATATGCTAAACAACCTACATGGATGCACATGGACTTCCCGTTCGGGAACACAGTCAATAAGTAGGTGTTGGCGAGGCAACTATGTGAACGATCCCTCTAATTGGAATGATGAACTGTGGAAAGAATGCATGTGTGGAAGGTTACCCATGCATAAACCTTTAACAAAGTGTGCAAAGCACTGAACAGGGTATATAATGTGTAGCAGAGTGATTGGGACCTACGCATACCATCAATTCTATGGGCTTATAAGACAATGTGCAAGAAACTGACAAGGCAGACGCCTTCTAGGTTGGCCTATGGAGCAAACGTTGTAGTTCCAATCGAGTACAGTATGCTTAGTCTGTGCATAGCAATGCCCGTGGATATGACAGTTCGCGAAGATTTGGAAGAAGGAATAGCATAGCTAAACGAAGACGAATACTTGGGACCTGAGGATGAAATCCGACAAGGTGATATTAGGCTCCAAGAACTCATGAAGGAAACGGTGCGGTTAAGGGAGAAAAGCGCTCTGGTGGAAGAAGAAGTCAAGAAGCTTGAGGAAGAAATAAAGAAGAATTTTGTCGATAATGAAACCAGGGTGATAAACTAGGGTGCGCATGATAACGTTGATGAATTTGGGGAATACTGCTGAGAGTTGATCAACCTGATGCCTTGGATTGGACCACACATTACTAAAGGGATCTCCCATGGTGGCATGATGTCGATGGTAAAATATGCAACACAGATAGTAAAATAAAAGGAAAATTTTCTCCAGGAAAAGTGATGAATGACCAGTTGGAACCCCATACAAGTGGTGCGGCCACCTGACTAGCCATGGGAAGTATAGTATTAGCACTCCCATCAGTTGAAAGGAGGCGTGGGACTATAAAATACTATGCTTGAGAGCTGCATGTTGTCGAGGGTGCGTGCAGAAGTAAAGTGTCACAAGGTCCATGACCACACAAGGGGGCCTGCGCTGCCATGTGGGTTGGCTAGAAAGTGACCCTTGTAGTCACTATTCAAGATGTGATACTTGACTTGAGACCAAATGGAGTGAGCAACATGCATTAAGATGAGATTTATGGGCAAGATTGGGGAAATTTTCCACTAAGGGTGCATTAATGGACCAGATTTGGGGGCAATGGTCGAATTCAAATTCAAAAGGCATTATAAAATACAAAGGGTTGCCCAGCAAACAACACTTAGTCATTTGCAAATTGAGTTGTCGTGCACCCTGCATATTCTGAACTGAGCCTTGTTTCTCATGTGGAGAGTGTTGGCTGAGCACTTGAGTGAATGGTTGAGAGATTTCTGGATGAACAAGATGGCAACGTCTGAGGAAGCCAGGGAAATTGCAGAGATGACCGCCGAAGAAGCTGTGCAGGCCATGACCATAGAAGATGCCCCTAAGAGTTCCGAGATTGTTGTAGAAATCCCTAAATCATCGCGCATGTCAAGACCAAAGAAAGACAAAAATCCAATGATTCTGGTGCGTGTGTCCCCTCGAAACCCACTGTGAACCAAATTAATAATGGAGGAAAAAGGGAAAGCAATTAACTTAGAAACTGATGAGGAGGAAGAAGACCTTGAGGATCTCATAACTGAAGAAGACGAGGATGAGGGCATGGAAGAAGAAAATGAGTTTGTACACCCTCCAACCAAGCTGCCTGCGTATGTCCCCCCATGGAAATGGAAGGAAAAGGTGCCCAAGGACCTCAATGAGAGAAAGAGCTCTTTGTAGACTCCACCCCTCCTAGACAATATCATTTTTGAAGGCACACACCTAGGACAGGTACTGAATTTGAAGTTCGAAGATTGGGATCTCACTGACCATGAGAAATTCCCTCACTTGGAGACTGCGTAGCTCATGAAGCAAAAGAAGAACACCGCGGTGAGAGTTATAGAATAGGAGTTGTGCAAGTGGTTACATGGAGTCGAAAATGCAGGGTTGTTGAATCTGCTCTCGGTGCCACTTTACCATCGCGCCCCAGTGACTATCTCCGTCATTAGGTAGCTGCTCTGCCTAGTGCATGGTGGGTGTTTGTGGCTGGAGGAGCCCATCCCCATCACGGACCACCTAATCCATCGAATTACCTAGCTCTCATGTAAAGACAAAGACCTTGCAGACATTTTAGAGGGGAAGAGTACTAATTTGGCCATCACAGAGGCTATGAAAAAGAAATACAAGCTGGAGAAAAAAAAGAGGGGCTACGTGATCTCCAGTATCAACAACAAAGTAGTTAGAGTTACGACTCAGATACTGGTAGGTAAGGTCATGTGGAAGTGCCGCGTGGACAGGGTACCGGTACTAGTGGTGGCACTTGATGAACAGTGCACAGAAGGGGTCTAGTTTATCTGGTCTGAAATGTTGTGCAAGGAGTTCTCGGAAAATTGTCGCGAGGCACAGGAACAATGAAAAGATTTCCACTATGCATGGCTTTTGCTGTCCATAGTGCTGGTCGCTGGGGAATTGTCGGAGGATAGCTAGTTCCCCACAATTGCAAGGGATCTCCTAGAGGTTGTGAAGTATGGTTCATTGTGGGCCACTAAGGACGTGAACTAGATCCGTGACAACAAAATATTCTGGGTGTTCATGGAGATGAACATCAGAATGGGGATTAACTACAAGCTGTGGTTATCACCCACTGTCTACAACAACCTGCAAAGTTTTGTTGAATTTAAAGCAGACTTTCATCACATCTACCTTAGGGCATGCAAGAACCCTATGAAGAAGTGGAACAAACTGCCTTATATAGCCACATATGATGTGATCTTCGATGTACAGGAGATGTGGTCGTCAGAATGGCGTGCTCTGGACATCTCTGTGTTAGAAAAATATGTTTTGCAAAAGAAGGAGGAGAAGGAAAAACTGCGTGTAGCATAGTTGGTAGAAAAATGAAGGAAAGAAACAACAACAACAAAAGCACAGAAGGTGCAAGACGCTGCACAGATAGCAACAGAATAGAAAAAGGCCACAACATCAGCAACACAGAAGGAAACAGAGAAGGCGTGCAAGGAGAAACAGATGGAAACAAAGGAAGAGGAGGGTGGCGCAGACCCATAAACAACGTCAACACAATTGAAGCACCATCACCTAAGCAAGCAGACGGGGCTGCGCAAAAAGGTAAAAGCGTCCAAGTTGTCTATTGCCCTGATCACCCTTACTGAGGGGGATCTTCATGATATAGGAGATGCTGAGTGACGTCACCATAGAGGCCCTCCAAAACTTCACAGAGGAGAATCAGATTGTGTTGGGGGCCCTCTGAGCATAGATTCAAGAGTTGCAGGTGTACGGTGCTAAGGCTGGTACCCTCTCGGCCAGCTTCGTAGTAGGAACAGCCGCAATGATGGAAATGCTGTGTGCTCATACAACCAACACAATAGTGCTGCTAGAAGGGGCACTGGTTACAACAAATGAGGCCAACTGGCCTATGGTTAGTACACTGAAGGGGATAGGGATCAACATGGATACGCTCCCATAGGAGACACTCTATGTTCTGTAGGATGAGATTACTGTAGAACTGCGGGCTAGGGAGAGCCACCCATTATAGGTGCTGAGTGAGTAGAAGATCAACATGGATCAGTTGAGTGAATAGCACAATGAGGTTGTGTCTCAGAATAGGTAGATGGTATAGGTACTTGAATAAGCCTGCCAGATGGTCCTTGAGCTGGGCATCCTAGCAGAAGCACCAATAGAGGTGTGCATCCAGAGATTAGCAGCAGGGGTGTGCGGGGCATGAGAAGAAATGACTAAGGTTTAGATGGAGCTCAACCTTTAGATAGCAAAGCTGTGGTTGAATGCGCATCCTTCAACTCGTCTAGAGGTAAGGGAACAATGCACCAGCGCCATTACATCGTGGCTAGAGGAGATCAATAGTGTATTAAGGGACTGCACCAGAATGTTGGAAGAATCATTCAAGGTCCTCACAAATCTGTAGGAGGACCAGAACATACAACGCTTAGAAACAGAGGCGCGTGAGCTACAATAGCAGTATGACAACATCAAAGGGAATGCACAGATGGTGGCCCTCACTAAGAGGCTCACGAGAATGTAACAAGCCAAAGCACTTAAAGAGGCAGTGGACGCAGTGCAACACAAAGATTAGTTGTCAAGGTGCGTGTTCAGCCTTGGATCAATGAGGCCTTCATAATCACAACAACAATTGAAGGCAAGCTCACACAGATGCAGGGGACGCAGGAATAGATACAAGGGAGTAGTTCTGACACCGTGGTCTTGTAACAATGAGTACAAGAGATTCAATAGGTAGCTACTCAGTGCGTTGCTGACCTTGCAGCAATCCGAGCGGAGCTAGGACGTCTCTATGCAAACATCTCCGCACCGATAGGGTGACTCGAGGGCAAGTCACGATGTTTGTGTTGGGGGCCTGTTGGGCATGGTATCCCCCCAAGGAAAGTTTTGGGGCTTAAAGCCCAGGTTTTGACTAAGTCCATTACAAAGAGTTTGCAAATTGTGGGTGCGGAGCACGAAGTTGTAATAGAGTCATAGGGTTTTCCACCCTTACTTTTGTAAATGTATATTCGGTTTGAGAAATCTACCCATGGTCCACAGACCATGGGATTGTACAAATAGAGCGAGGCTCTAAGAGGAATAACATGATCTAAGGATAGAAAGAAATCAATGAAGTAGTGAGTCAAAGGGTAGAGTTGTGTCTTTTGGGTCGTAGAGTAGGAGAAGTCTCTGTAGCTAAGTGTGCAGAGGTCTAGTAGTCCACAACTAAGTGCGCAGACCCCTACAGCTGAGTGCATAGGGAAGTTTGAGTCTGTACCCATTGGAAGTAATAATAAAGAGAATTTTTAAGATATTTTAGTGTATCTTTCCCTGTTTTATGCAGTAAAGTATATTGGATGTGAATTGCAAGTTTATTGTTTATTTACTGCGCGAACTTATATGAATGTGTTGAATAACTAAATATAATATAAGGTATCTATTTATGTGAAGATAAATAATAAGTAAGATCCGCGGCATGACTTGGGGAAATAGTGCAGATCGCCGCTTCTGTAGCGTGAAAGCCCCACAGAACTTGGATTAGGGTTGCGCGAAGGTGAATATATTAGGGCACGAAGGCCTCGTAGGTCAGGGAAGTGCACGAAGTAACTTGTGTGAAGGCATTCATAGTTGGACTAAATCACCCCTCAGACATCTCAAGGGTGCAGAAACCTAGTTCTAACGTCCCCCCCATACTGCTTCGGGTGAAACCTTAGTCCGTGCTTCGCAGACTATGGCTAAAAGGGCCAGTAGTATAGGGATTTCTTTGGATAATTAACTCTGAACCTAGGTTAGGCCCCAACAAGCCAAGAAAGGAAAGGCTTTGTAGTTGAGTGTGCAAAGGCCTAGAGTAGAGTCCGCAACTAAGTGTGTGGACCCCTATAGCTGAGTGTGTAGGGCAGTTTTGAGTTTGTAACATTGTATTGATTATCAATAAAGAAGACAGTTGGAGAAATTCATACGTTTATCTGTTTACATTTGTTATTTATGTTTTCTATATATGTTGTGATGGAATAAATGTCTTTATGAAATATTGATGTATTGATGCGCGATCATGTTGGATAAGTCTTGCTAACTATATGCAATGCATGTGAAATATTTAGGTGAATATTATAATATTGGTTGTTGTGTTTAGTAAATACTTAAGTGGATGTGGGTGAACCCAGATCTAGGGTTGTTTTATGGTGCGTGTAAGTGGATGTTGTATTTTTTAAGGGTCCACAAAACTTTATCATAGACCTTCGCGAAGGTCTAAGGACCGTTTAAGTGAAGTTGCAGTACCAAGACTTAGGGGCTTATAGGTCTACATGAAGGCAGATCTAGGGAAATAAAAGACATCACACTGATCTCTAGATGCATAAACTTAGTTCCAGCATCCCCCCATACTGCTTCGGGTGAGACTTCAACCTGTGCTACGTAGGTTGATGCTAAAAGGGCCAGTAGTGTAGGGTTTTGTTTGGCACAACTAACTCTAAACCTGGGTCAGGACCCACTAAGCCAACAAATGGTTCCATTCCTGGGACCGAGATCTCCATAAAGAGATGCGTGATGTCACATCAGTGGAATCCGACCAAGAAGGAAATTGAGAAGTGGTTGGATAGGATGATTCACGAATTCGTGGTGCAAGAGTACAAAAAATTTTCTTCTGCACCTTCCCAATTGAACTACATGAGTGGATAGCTAAGTTGGCATGCAACCAAGGAATGTGGAGGCTTGATGGTCCAATAGTGTGGACTCCAGAGCTAGTGCCAAGGTTGGAAGCCTCTGACGACAAGATCGCATGCACTGTTAACCATAGGCTTGATCGAATTATAGGAGGATTTGTTACGGAGTTCGCGGTTGATACCTCAGTCAGCTACAATGAAGAAGAGCGACGCTTCATCAAAGGACCACGAGGTAAGTATCTAAGATCTTTGAATACTTGGATTAAGATGCTCTTGTGT